>MDYQ01000492.1:0-11588 GCA_003024175.1 Planoprotostelium fungivorum | reverse complement strand
CTCTATAAATCACTTTTAATTTCTATATAAATAAATATTACTAGTATTGAATAAATTACATTTTAAAAAAAAGATCATCAGTTATATATTACAAATTGACAATCAATCATGCCAACTGAAAGACAATTACTGGTACACTCTCTCAAATCCTTAGGATACATTGGTGATCTAAGGAAAGGGAAACAGAGTGACTTTGAAAAGCTTCTTAAGGAATATCAAAATGCATCTAAGCTTGGTTTTCAATATGCTCAATGGGACCAGCAATATTTACAACAGTATATGACCAACAGACATCAACTGTACATTAGTCAACATTGAGGATGGAACAACAATAGATAAAACATATTTATTCCCTGCAGATCATGCCATTAAAATATCATCTATCAAACACATCAGTGATCTTTGAGGTCCTTAGACCCCGTAGAATGATAAAGAAGAGTGACAACTGCTGGTTGCTTCCTATGTGGAAGACTTGAGAAGTGATTTTATTGTGTTCAAATCGTTCATTCTTGAACGTAGAAATGTCCAATAAAAGTCATGGAAAGAGCCAGTGAAATGTTTCTGTGAAAAGGGCGTGTTTCTCGAAAGTCGGAAATTCGGGGAAACTCTGGCCATTGTAATCGGGGCAATTATTTGGTGCGTCCGTGATCTCTCACGAACTTGGTCTTATGTCTGACAGTAGTCACGACAATCTTAACAACACTCTACAATTGTGGATACAAAGTTCTTTTGCTGCTGATAATTCTGTACCTGATAACAAACACAGAGTACATGAATTCATCACCTTCAAGCTTAAGCTAGCTAAATCTCAACAAGGTGGATGCAAAGGATATACAGTAGATGCAGGTCTTAAAAATAAAAGGTGTCTGAAGAACCCTGATCTTAAAGACAATCTCTGCTTTTGGAGGTGCATTGCAATTGATTTGTATGAATCCTCTTGCCAAGGAATACAACAGGTCAATAGTAAACAACAAAGAGAAAAGGCAATTGCTCTAAGGGATCAATATTACTCTCAGTGTGGTCAAAACACATAGATCATGTACAAGTAGCTGATCTCCCTGCTATCTATCAAACACACAATCTAGATCTTACAGTCTATACACTGGACAGTAACTTTAACAGTCTAAAATTATATGAATCAGGTATACAAGGCTCACCAATCTGTCTGCATCTAGATCAGACCAAGAACCATTATATGTTACTGAAAACACTGGTAGGATATGCAGAAATAATCATTTGTGATAAGTGTAAGAAGGTTTTTGCATATAGCAAAGCATCTAAATATCATAAGCACATGGCCAAACATCAGAAAGATCAAAACAGTAGCAAGGTGTTAGTATTTAAAGATAAACATATTCAGAGTTCCACCTCTCTGCACAAGCAGTCATTTGGTACAGAGCTTGTCAGACCTTTATTTCTAGCTTATGACTTTGAATGCCTTATGAAGAAGATGAAAAAAATGAAGTAAACCAAAAGACTACATACACTCATAGCCATGAACCTATAGGAGTTGTGATGCTGGTAGGTGGGTGTTTAGCTGATCAAGTAAGGGGCCTTGAATATGAATACTGTGGGCCAGATGCATGCAAACACTTTGTAGATCATTTAAATTATATACATGATTTACTGACAGCCTTACTAAAGACCCACTTCTGGAAACATCACAATAAGCAAATGGCTGTTATAGAAACCCAGAAATGCAGCTGCCAATACACTCTGCAACATAGGTCATGATGTAAAGAGACTACCTCAACAGATCAACCATGCAGATGTAATTACTGCAGACAACATAAGAAAGGTTGTAAATATATTGTCACTGACAAAAATGTTTAATCATGAAGGAATATTTATCTATCCCTATTGTTGTGCCCAACATTTGACATCACTGACGAAATCATTCTTTATAAACAGAGACTCATTGAACTGTTTGGTTCTTATGTGGTGACCATACACCACACCTATATTAGGCTTTAATAGTGGAAATTATGATTTAACATTCATAATCACTCATATGCAGAAATATGACATCTCACCCCCTATAACAAGACAAACTCCTATATGAAGCTAGAATATGGAGCTTATGCTTTTCTTGATGCCCATAATTACGTACCCCCACTACAAATCTGTAAAAGACATCCAGAAGGAGTTGTTTCCATATGAGGTTTGATAACTTAGATAAGCTCTCAGAAACATCTTTGCCACCAATTGAGTGCTTTTATAACAAATTAAGGAATACTCTACCTTCAGAGGCTGAATATCAGCATGCTGTGAAGGTGTGGAAAGAGAAACAATTTGCTTCATTTGGAGAGTATATGATGTATTACTGCAGATGTGATGTGGAGTTGCTATTACAGGGCACCACAAATTACAAGACACAGTTAAAAACCAAACACAACAAGACCACCTTGCAGACAGAAAGGCTCATGTATAATTTGTTTCCAAAAGACAACTATTGCATTTATTCAGAGACTTTAAAATACCTACTAGAGAACAATCTATGCTGTATCAATGACATATATGAGGTGATTGAACAATCCATAGACTATGTGCTGAAGGATTATGTAGAGGACATGACAGCTAACAGGCAAAAGGCAGAAGATGGAATCTACCAAGGTAGGCAGACATCAGATGACATCCTAATTACTAAGAGTAGCTCTGAGAAGGAATTCTTCAAGCTTATGGTGAACAGTGGTTTTGGGAAGATGCTGCAGTCTGATGATAAATATAACAAATCACTTCTTATACACTCACGAGTCCTTCATGAAACAAACTATAGGCAGGACAATAACAGACTGGAGTATCATGAGACATGCAGATAAACAACACAAAGGGCTAATAGAAGTCAGACTACAGAAAGACAAATGTGATATGAAGAGTGCAAAACATGTAGGATCTGCAATCCTATCATGGAGTAAGGTATTGATGCTAGACTTTGTATACAATTGTTTGTACCAGCATATGACAAAACAGAGGTGGATCTCCTGTATACAGACACAGATAGCATATACATGCAGGCTAAAGTATCCAGCTATGAAGAATTCAAACAGAGATTTCCTGATCATTTACAAAAGCTCCATTTTGCTGCAACAGGTGATATAACCCCAGGGAAGATGAAGCTGGAATGTGAACTGAAAGAAGCTATCTTTGTGAAGCCTAAAACATACAGTTATGTGAAGAAAGATGGCAAAGAGGATGTTAGAAATAAAGGAGCAGTGTTAAACCAGAACAAAGAGATATTAATATTGGACAGTTATAAGAGAGCAGTGTTCTCAGATGATCTATTATGGCAAAGAACACTCAATCAGAAAAACAATATGTAATGATACACTCTCCATGAATACAATGACAGTCAACAAGACAGCTCTAGATGGATGGTATGACAAGAGAATAATTGTAAGATCCTATGATCTTAATGGGTAGTCTACTATGGACGTCTAACTTGGACTCAAACTCAAAGACACAACAACCTTTCAGTTCTCTTGCTGCGCTTCAAATGCGCGTTTATTATATAATTCCCAACATCTACAATGATAAATAATCGGCTCAATTATTTACATCTACAATCCTGTTCGTTAATTCTACCTCTTTGTTCCATCCTTCGTTATTGCCAATGCTCTGCATGTATTTGCTTCACATCCTGACAATAATGATAGGTAACATACACACTGTACCTTTTGGGTTGTACAGCAAACAGTTTAGTGAAGAGGATGTGATGAGCAGAATAATGAAGAATCTGGCAGCAAGAGTAAATATTGGGCTTGGTCAGCTCAAGACATACCTCCAATGTACACAGGATCAACTGAAGACACACCTGGCATCTCAATTTTATTCAGGTATGTCACTGATGAATTATGGTGTGCTGTGGAACCTGGATCACACTATCCCTGCATCATTTGCTAGAGATAACCTAAAGGCTCTTTGCATTATACAAACATTCAGCCAATGCTGATCACAGAGAACAGTAGTAAATGTGCAGATCTTGGTCTTCCACAGGGAATGTGATTAAATTTATAGCTTCTTATGACAGCAGTGCTCTTTTTTATCTCATGCAATCAAAGATAAATAGACAGAGAACAATGATGTTTATTCACATGGCAACAAAGAATTGACCAGGTTGGGGAGTTATAATGGAGAACCGTTTACATCCTACACATCCTATATGCAGAACATCATTATTTGATATTGTAGGTAAACTCCTTGTAGATAGGGCTCTTAGGAGTAAACCTAAGTGATACATTCACACCTCCATAGGGAATGACTGCTATGTTGTTATTGTGATGCGCGCTTGCAAGATTAATGTTTCACCCTTGTTGAATCTCATATATGGCTATATCTGTAGCATTGAATATGCAACTAATATCATCTATAAGTCTGTGATTTATACCGTAGAGCTTTCTGTAAATTGTTAGAAATTGTTATTATGTATTTTTTAGTAATTCATAATTTATACATACTTGATGAAGAATCTCTCCATGGTAGAGTCCTCTACTTTGGTGGGCTCTGACTTCTCAGTGGAAATATCCTTAAGACCCAGAATAGTATGCTTCTTAAGTCTAACACAGTTATAGCTGGGGTCTAGATTAATACTACTGTTGTTGTATGTGTCAAAGAGTCCAATTTGTTTGGTGGCATCCTTCAACATATTTTGGTGTTGTATATGTTGTTGAGGATGATACACTGCTTAAGGCAAGCACCACCAACCTTCCTCTCTTTAATCTCTATGCAGGCGCCAAGACATTGTTGAGTCTGTATCCAGAACCACCATCTGCCTGTTCTTTGTATAATTCCAAAACTGTACATAACTCTTGTGTACTTCTTTTTTGTTGAGCCAGACACCAAAACAATTGGGAGGTGCCTCATCATAATCCTCATAAGCCTTCCTCCAGTAATCTTCTAATGCTGTCTTTGGTATGGCTTTCTGGTTGTAGTCTGAGAGGTCCTCTGCAGATAATACAACCGCGAGATCTTCTGGATTGAGTTTGGAAATTTCTGTAAAATACAAAGCAACAATAGGGTCCTGCTGGTGTCCGGCCAAGATATTATTAGTTCCTAGAATGAGGGCACGACGCTGGTCAGGGGGTGACAAGACCTGACAGGTGTCAACTGACACATAATATAGAACGTATTAAAACTCACCCTTCTGCTCATCATTACTGGCTATAATCCATCGGATATAATTTTCACGTATCTGAGTATTTTTATACTTGGCCTCTATGTTTAGTTCTGGTGCAGTAATACGATTCTTTAGCATATCTAGGGTCTTCTGATCGTTAATAGTTCCCTCGTCCCAGTGTACTAAGATCTCACAATCGAGTGTTGAGTTGAATTTGGATGTGAAACATGCAGTATTGATAGTGGTGTAGTTGGGTCCAAAGAATTTTCCAAATACATCAACAATGATTGATTTTCCAGACCCCTCCTTTCGGCTGACAAAAGTCAGATAGGTATCCACACTGTACTTACCCTTTTAAAATAGAAAGCAAGCAGTTTACGAGTGTATATATAGTGGAGTTTGTTTCCACCACACCAGATCTCTCTTACATGTTCAAAAAATATGGAGCAGTTCTTGTAAGCCTCTGACACTGACATACCGCTGAAATCCTGTTGTAGATATGGTCCAGGTTCATATAGGTTGAATAAATTTGAATTATTGCTGGCACCCGGTATAGGATTATATTCTATATTCTTGTATGTGTTACCAAGTTTACTGCCAAACCATATAGGCCATGCGTCATAAGCTACCTCTTGGTTTGGTCTTGTAAAACAGGATGGATGAAGTAGCCCCTTCATCTCTGACTGTGTTTTTAACTCAAATCGAACATCTAGAATCTAAATAGTTCAGAAATTATAGGGTATACAAATCACTCACCTCAACTGGCTTCTTGTTTCTTATACAAGTGTAATTATAAATCGTTTTCCACAGTATAGAGTTTGTACCTTCAATATATGCCGTGAACCAATTCATATACAATACAATCAGGTCCCACATAGCCTTGGGCTCTGTATCCCTAATTCTAAATATGTAAGCTATTATCTATTTTTAATAATAGACTCACTCAGAGAATAATATTATCCCCTCGTAGGCTTTTGGTGGACTGCTGGACATTATCAAGAGTAGTTCGATCGATCATTTCCCCGTTGGTGGCTTCACCACCGTAGCGGCAGCCTACAAGTGGGCCTGGGAAGCCAAAAGGCGTATTACTCAGTTCAAGCCATTGACAGGATCCAACCACACCAACGCCAACCCCACAGTAGCAGTGGTGGAACGCCCACGTACAATCTACCAATAACAACCGTGGCCCTGTACACGCTACTGGTGGGAGAGAGCCTAATCGCAACAATAATGGAAGAGACAGAAGAGACGGTAGAGACCATCAGAGTAGTTACCCAAGACGTGACGACCGTGGACAAGGAAGCCGTCGTGAGGACAATGCCCAAAAGGGACGAAGACCCATGGAAACCCCAACGGGAATACTCTATCTCTGGAAAGACGAACAAGGAGTAAGGCACGTCAACAGTGCCATTACCAGCTACCAAGAGTCGAAGAGATTATGCATCAGATGTGGATCCGATTGACACACGGCACCGTGCCAAGGAAGGATCCCACGTTGCGATGCAGCCTACGTCCAAGTGGTGGACAGAGATTTCGACCCAACAAGACCACGTTTGAACACGGTGGAGGCAGACAGATCTGAACGGAGATCGGTGACCCTCGAGATATGGGACCTTTCCCAACGTCAAGTCAACGCCTCCTTGCCGGTGCTCATTGATACAGGAGCAGATGTGAGCTACGTCTCTCCATCTGTGGCCAGATCCTACGCCAGAGAAGTGATACCTCATCCTCACCCGTACAACCCCATCGGTGCGAATGGCAAACCGTTCGATCGAGTCAAGGAGATGGCCACGCTGATTTTGGGTTTGGTGATCACGTGGAGACCTTCAAGTTCGATATCTTGGACCTGGGGGGAATGCACGTAGTTCTCGGAAAGAACTGGCTGCAGGTACCCAGAGCTTGTTCTCAGGTGAAACCACTACTTGTGATAACATCATCAAGTGTTAATAAGTATAGTCGGTCGAACCTCACACCCTCGACGACACCAACTTTGGTGAACGAGTCGGCCGAGAGACTGAAGAAGCCGTTCGTGGCTGACGTGGGACAGCACCACGAGCCCCACCCGGGACACATATCACCTCCTAGGGTCGAGGATGTGTCAGAAGTTGATGATGACGATCACGTCACTCCTTCTGTTAACCCGGGGGAATAATAAACCTAAACGTAAAAAAGAGAGTAAAATTCGTATATCTTTGATTCAGAACAACAAGAAAACGAAACGCATCATGGTAATGCGTCAGCGAGAGGCTGTTGTTCATGTCGTAGATGATATCAAGGAGCATCACGACGAGCACGATATGTACTTCGCGACGTACATCTATCCTGCAAGTACCGTCTTTGCCAACGTCCAAAAACAAGAGGAAACCGTCGTGCATGAACGAAAGGTGGAAATTCCACCTGAGTATGCTGATCTAGCGGCGGCTTTCTCGGACGGAAATGAGGAGTTACCGGAACATGGAGATTAACCTCGTTGGGGACAAGATCCCCCCAATGGGACCGTTATACCAGATGTCAGAGGCCGAGATGAACATCGTTCATACTTACGTTACAGATATGACCAAAAAAGGTCTTATCAGAGCCTCCAAATCTCCTTGTGGTGCACCCATACTATTCGCTAAGAAGAAAGACGGTACACTCCGGCTGTGCGTTGATTACCGACGTTTGAATGACGTGACAGTCAAGAGCACCTATCCACTGCCGCTGATCGACGAGATGCTTGATCGGATACGCACGGGCAAGATCTTCACTGCGTTAGATCTTAAGAATGCGTATCGGTTGGTAAGAATCAAGAAAGGCGACGAGTGGAAGACTGCATTCAGGACACGTTATGGTCTATTCGAGTATCTAGTCATGCCATTCGGACTCTCGAATTGTCCAGGGAATTTTCAGGCGAAAGTCAACAGTACGTTCTCCGACATGATCGATGTCTTCGTACAGATTTATCTAGATGACTTCCTGATATATTCACAATCACGCGAGGAACACGTACAACACGTACGTCCCGTTCTGAAGCGTGTGATTGATCACAAACTATCTGTGAATCTGAAGAAGTGTGAATTTCACTCACAGAGGGTCAAGTTCCTGGGCTACGAGGTTACTCCAGACGGGATTCACATGTGTGCCGATAGAGTAGAGTCTATACGAAATTGGGCACCTCCCGTCAACTTAAAAGCTTTGCAATCCTTCTTAGGATTCTGCAATTTCTATCGCGGATTTATACGAAATTACTCCTCCATCGTCACACCGATGACAAACATGACACGTAAAGAAGTAGAGTGGAAGTGGACACCCCACCTTCAAAAGTCATTCGAAGATTTGAAAGAAGCTTTCGTCACAGCTGATGTGTGTCGTCATTTCGACCCGTCACTACCAATCGTGCTAGAGACGGATGCGTCGGACTTTGCGATTTCAGGCGTTCTATCCCAGCGACACAAAGACGGGGTACATCCCGTAGGATTTATGTCGAGGAAGATGCAACCTGCAGAATTAAATTACGATACACACGACAAAGAGCTGTTGGCAATTATCGAATCTTTGAAAGGATGGCGACACTACACCATGGAAACTTCAACTCCATTTGAGATCATTACGGATCACAACAATTTGAAATACTTTNTCCTGATATATTCACAATCACGCGAGGAACACGTACAACACGTACGTCGCGTTCTGAAGCGTGTGATCGATCACAAACTATCTGTGAATCTGAAGAAGTGTGAATTTCACTCACAGAGGGTCAAGTTCCTGGGCTACGAGGTTACTCCAGACGGGATTCACATGTGTGCCGATAGAGTAGAGTCTATACGAAATTGGGCACCTCCCGTCAACTTAAAAGCTTTGCAATCCTTCTTAGGATTCTGCAATTTCTATCGCGGATTTATACGAAATTACTCCTCCATCGTCACACCGATGACAAACATGACACGTAAAGACGTAGAGTGGAAGTGGACACCCCACCTACAAAAGTCATTCAAAGATTTGAAAGAAGCTTTCGTCACAGCTGATGTGTGTCGTCATTTCGACCCGTCACTACCAATCGTGCTAGAGACGGATGCGTCGGACTTTGCGATTTCAGGCGTTCTATCCCAGCGACACAAAGACGGGGTACATCCCGTAGGATTTATGTCGAGGAAGATGCAACCTGCAGAATTAAATTACGATACATACGACAAAGAGCTGTTGGCAATTATCGAATCTTTGAAAGGATGGCGACACTACACCATGGAAACTTCAACTCCATTTGAGATCATTACGGATCACAACAATTTGAAATACTTTATGACGTCGAAGAGTCTGAATAGGCGCCAAGTACGATGGTGGCAATTCCTATCAGATTTCAACTTCACGTTATCTCATCGACCGGGGAAAGAAAATATCGTTGCAGATGCACTATCGCGTCGAGAACAGGATGAATTAGACATAGGGGACAGACAGAACCAGCAGAAATGTCTACTTCCTCCTCACTTGTTCGCAGTTATCGACGCAAACGTACAAACGGAAAGTACATCGTACACGCACATCGAGAAGATGTTAAGGGAAGCGTATCAAGATGACCAGTATTACAACGATGTGATGCAATGGTTGAACGACTATGGTAACGAACATAGACCACGTTTTCCTCCTGGCTCAGGAAAGATGAGATCTTACGACGGAGACCTGGACGATAACGATCACACTGATCAAGGGTTTCACGTCACTGACGACTTACTCTTTTANATTCGAAGATTTGAAAGAAGCTTTCGTCACAGCTGATGTGTGTCGTCATTTCGACCCGTCACTACCAATCGTGCTAGAGACGGATGCGTCGGACTTTGCGATTTCAGGCGTTCTATCCCAGCGACACAAAGACGGGGTACATCCCGTAGGATTTATGTCGAGGAAGATGCAACCTGCAGAATTAAATTACGATACACACGACAAAGAGCTGTTGGCAATTATCGAATCTTTGAAAGGATGGCGACACTACACCATGGAAACTTCAACTCCATTTGAGATCATTACGGATCACAACAATTTGAAATACTTTATGACGTCGAAGAGTCTGAATAGGCGCCAAGTACGATGGTGGCAATTCCTCTCAGATTTCAACTTCACGTTATCTCATCGACCGGGGAAAGAAAACATCGTTGCAGATGCACTATCGCGTCGCGAACAGGATGAATTAGACATAGGGGACAGACAGAACCAGCAGAAATGTCTACTTCCTCCTCACTTGTTCGCAGTTATCGACGCGAATGTACAAACGGAAAGTACATCGTACACGCACATCGAGAAGATGTTAAGAGAAGCGTATCAAGATGACCAGTATTACAACGATGTGATGCAATGGTTGAACGACTATGGTAACGAACATAGACCACGTTTCCCTCCCGGCTCAGGAATGATGAGATCTCACGACGGAGACCTGGACGATAACGATCACACTGATCAAGGGTTTCACGTCGCTGACGACTTACTCTTTTACGAAGAACAATTGTATGTGCCGGAGAAACTACGTCTGATCATCATGATGATGAAGCACGACTCGCCCCTTGCGGGACATTTTGGTTCGCACAAAACTAAAGAATTGGTCAGAAGAGACTACTGGTGGCCAAAGATGTATCATACCATCGAGTCATACGTCAAGTCCTGTGATACATGTCAGAGAGCGAAGCATTCTCGTAAGAAGCAATCAGGACTCCTGCAACCTTTAGAGGTGCCATCAGACAGATGGACGTCTGTGACGATCGATTTCATGGTCGAGTTACCAGAGTGTCAGGGGTTCAACGCTATAATGGTGGTAGTAGACNGACAGAACCAGCAGAAATGTCTACTTCCTCCTCACTTGTTCGCAGTTATCGACGCAAACGTACAAACGGAAAGTACATCGTACACGCACATCGAGAAGATGTTAAGAGAAGCGTATCAAGATGACCAGTATTACAACGATGTGATGCAATGGTTGAACGACTATGGTAACGAACATAGATCACGTTTCCCTCCCGGCTCAGGAAAGATGAGATCTTACGACGGAGACCTGGACGATAACGATCACACTGATCAAGGGTTTCACGTCACTAACGACTTACTCTTTTACGAAGAACAATTGTATGTGCCGGAGAAACTACGTCTGATCATCATGATGATGAAGCACGACTCGCCCCTTGCGGGACATTTTGGTTCGCACAAAACTAAAGAATTGGTCAGAAGAGACTACTGGTGGCCAAAGATGTATCATACCATCGAGTCATACGTCAAGTCCTGTGATACATGTCAGAGAGCGAAGCATTCTCGTAAGAAGCAATCAGGACTCCTGCAACCTTTAGAGGTGCCATCAGACAGATGGACGTCTGTGACGATCGATTTCATGGTCGAGTTGCCAGAGTGTCAGGGGTTCAACGCTATAATGGTGGTAGTAGATACATTCACAAAGATGTCACATTTCATTCCGTGTAAGAACACGATCACCAGTGAAGAAGCAGCGTGGTTGTACATC
>MDYQ01000055.1:0-128783 GCA_003024175.1 Planoprotostelium fungivorum | reverse complement strand
ACAGGACTTCGCCAGATTTATCAGATACTGCTGCAGTAGCGGCGCGATACAACACAGGCAGGTCTGAGCTGCTATTTGCTCGTCTCAAAGGCAAGATCCGTGGACGTGCATCTGATCGCCCTATCCTTGGAGATCTCATTCGAGAAGTGGCTCGAGTCACGACAGCTGATGTAGCCAAGATGTACAAACACTGCAATTTGGTTGGTTGAGGATATTGAACTATATAAAGAGGCACTACAGTGTTGTAAATTGATGATCGAGGCTATAACAAAGCCTAGGATATTTACGTAAATATATCGAAAAAAATTGGTTGAAAAGCAGTTGAAATTTCAGCGAACAAAAACTGAGCAAAAACTGAGCCTTTTTATTTTATTGGTGTGAAAACGAACCTGCTGAACAATACAACATTATAAAACTTGATTAAACAAAGCAGGCTGATTTTTTCTCTCAATAATCCAATCTTCCAATTGTATTATCTCTAATATGGGGTCAACTCCCCACCTCAGGGACCTTACCACATATAGGAAAATTGCCAGATCCCCTGTGCCTCGATTTACATTCCCTTTTCTTTTTGGGTCTTCCCCCTGGACTGCCAACAGTATCAGTTGGCCAATAATAGCTCAGTAGCCCCTAACAGGATCAAACTGGTATCTGAATAAAACCTAATTTTCACACCTTTAGCCCTCTTCCTTTCTTGAAACCTGAATTGTGAGCATCAAGAAAAGCATAAGCTTCATATTCCAGCTTCATGTAAGAGTTTGTCTTTGTTATAGATTATGACCATAACGCTTTTATTTTGTCCAACATTGCCTTTTTGTTCAAAGACTCAAAGACACCTTTAACCCTCTTCCTTTCTTGTTCCATCTGTTTTCTTAGACAACCTCCTGGGATGAAGATTCAACATTTGTATCAGAGAGTATGTGAGTAGGAACCTTGCAGATTTCAATGATTACCTTGATGACATCAGCTGTTGAAACAAAGTATTTCAGATTAGTGAAGAAGGAGAATGGTCCAGAAATGGACTATAATACCGTCTATCATTCTGACTTATCCTCATCTCATTTTTCTATTTTAGTTTCATCAAAGGCTAATTCTTGTTTTTTATGCAATGAAAGCGCAAAAAATGCAGGAAAATTAACTATTACTATGGTAGTCTACTGTAATGTCTTCATTTTTTAGTTGGTTTCAAATGTGCAATAAAATTTGCACTGATTTTTTCAACTGATCATCATTACAACCATGCTACTCAGAAGAGATATCAATGCTGTCAGAATTGTACACAAATTGCGTTGTGTCTCATCAGAATGGTGATTTCCCTCAGATATATAATCAGGACACACAAAACAGATAATAAAGCGGAAGAACTGGTGTATATATGAGTATACCCTGGCTTAAAATAATCTTGAACTTAATACTTCACTACAATTAGAGTATGGTAACCTTAAACAGATTATCTTTATTGGAAGATTGAGATTGGGATTATTCTCTTAAGATATTGATACTTTTCCTGCTCAGTGAGTGGGAAATCTATAAGATCACCAACATCTGGGATACAATCCACAGGAATAATACAATCTTCCTCATTCCCTCCAGCATCTTGAGATGAGAAATTGGAGTCAAATCTGTCTGTTTTTTATGTGTCCTCCACAGAGTGAAAAGAAGAGCCTAAACTTTCACTGAAAAATAGACCTACAAAGATTCACTATTTCCAATAGAAATGCCATATATACATGCACCAGTCCCCCCTTTACCCAGAGGTCTGCTGTAATATTATGAGTCCAGGATTGCTGGCAGTATATTTGTTCAGATGTAATGTTATGTAATTCTAATTTGGTGCTCTTATAGCCATAAGTTGCAGATCCTCTCCTGATATAATCAATGCACTGGTCAGCTTGTGCAGGTTCTGAGACAGTAGTCCAGAAATAGGGTGTATGTTGCCTATAAAAACTAAGTATAACATGAAAAAAAGTTTCACCTTTTATCTAGCCTGTGAAATTGGTTGGTTTGACATATGAATCTTGCAATACTCCAGACTTTTTTTCAATTACCCCCTATTTGTTGGACGAGACACTGCAAGACATCAGCAAGACACATTACCAAGGGGCAAACAAAAGGGGCGTAATCTTGTCTTGCAGGTCCTTAAATATTTGGGTCGATTTGAAGAGGGCTCATAACAAGAGGGTGCAGGACAAGAATGTGTATGAGGAGAAGATCAGAGGGGAGATAAGGAGCAGTGCTGTAATTTGGAGGCTTCAAGGTGTGTAATGCAACTGCATTTTCCCTTGGTTTCAAAGAATAAAAGCAAATCATCTCATGACCTGAAGATCACGTGATGGTGGGACTGATATCACGCACAACCACTATTCATATGAAACGGAGTTATCGGACCATTGAAAAAAACAAGAATATACAAACCCAATAGAGGCAAAAAACAAGCACCTTTTTTTGCAACCACTTGCTGTCTTGAGATTTTTTTGCAATCTTGCATTTTGCAAAGCCATATTCTGTTGTAATTGAAATATGTTATGGAGTGATGCAATATCTGACGGACAACTTCAATTGCAATGATGATGTACATGTGTCTTATGATTTTCACGGTCACATCAGAGCTTGTTCACAAATACAATAGACCGCACATGCGCGGTCTTGTTACAGTTATAATGTTGATGTTAAAATTTTAAAAAAATATCAAAAAAACTCAGAAAATTCAGAAATAATTGCTCACCGCGCGTGCACGGACAGCTCGATTTTCAGTAATTTTCTGCATTTTTTTGCAGGTATTGTTGTGAAGTTATGTCTTTTTTTGTTGTATGTTCTCTATCAAAAGAAAGCAGACATGTGATTTACAGTCAATTTTAACAATTGACCGCTCAATTACTTGAAAGTATTGTCAACACATGGTCGAATTGACAATTCACATTGCCTGGCTGAGACACAAAGATTTCTAGATAAAGCATATACACTTTGTTGAAATTATCTTTCATTTGCATCTTGTTTCACCAATTCTGCATAATAACTCAACAAGATTGTACCATCTTTNTAATTGAAATATGTTATGGAGTGATGCAACATCTGACAGACAACTTCAATTGCAATGATGATGCACACGTGTCGTTTGATTTTCACAGTCACATCAGAGCTTGTTTACAAATGCAACAGACCACACATGCGCGGTCTTGTTACAGTTATAATGTTGATGCCAAAAATATAAAAAAATATCAAAAAAACTCAGAAAATTCAGAAATAATTGCTCACCGCGCGTGCACGGACAGCTCGATTTTCAGTAATTTTCTGCATTTTTTTGCAGGTATTGTTGTGAAGTTATGTCCTTTTTTGTTGTATGTTCTCTATCAAAAGAAAGCAGACATGTGAATTACAGTCAATTTTAACATTCGACCGCTCAATTACTTGAAAGTATTGTCAACACATGGTCGAATTGACAATTTACATTGCCTGGCTGAGACACAAAGATTTCTAGATAAAGCATATATACTTTGTTGAAATTATCTTTCATTTGCATCTTGTTTCACCAATTCTGCATAATAACTCAACAAGATTGTACCATCTTTATTAATTACATCCACTTTGGCATTTGCTGATTCCTACGCGTTCTTGTTTTTTCTCAATGGTCCGATTCAGTCAATGGCTTAATTTGACCGAATTTACATATTTGATCTGTCACATCTTATGCACCATAGTTTATAAATATAGATCACAGGCTAAGTTAATGTTGAACCAAATAAGAATATTTATGAATGCATGGCAGGGATAACTTGATATTTGTATATCCTTCACATGTATTATTAAAAGGTAATGTCATCTTCAGTCCAATTTATGCACAAAAAAGAGTCAGTGAGAGCGGGCATCTATCTCTCTTCTGTTTCTCTTCTGTATAGGAAGCAACCAATAGTTGTCACTCTTCTTTATCATCCTATGGGGTATAAGGACCTCAGCATTTATGCAGTCTGCAGAAATCATTGCACACCTCTTGCCGACTTGCTTAACATGAAAGGTGTTGCAAGATATGTCATGTGCTGTGTATTTCTTAAGAGACTGGAGTAGAATGTTTCTAAAATGTACTAAAGGCCAACTTCTAGCAAGTCTGTTGGTGCTCATCATTTGCTTTGTGATAAATGTCTCTATTTGACCATTGAGAAAAAACAAGAATATTCAAACCCAATAGCTCAAAAAAACAAGCAACTTTTTTGCAACCCTTGCTGTCTTGTTTTGATTTTCTGGTAATCTAGCATTTTACAAAAGGATGTATTCTGTTGTAATCAAAACATTTTATGAACTGTTGCAATCTTATGATCAACTGTGATTGCAATAATGTGAATGAATCACAAGATATTTCCAATTACATCATAAGAAATTTACACCTACAATAGACTGTGCATGTGTAAAGGGTTGTTTCTCAAAAGTCGGAAAATTGGGGAAACTCTGGTCGTTGTAATTGGGGCAATTATTTGGTCTTATGCTTGACAGTATTCACAACAAACACTTGTAAAATATCTATCAACAAGTGCTATCAGTTGTGAGAACCTTGTCTTGTCACTTTGATATTGTCATGAAAAAAAGGGAAAATACACATCTCTCATCTGCCCATATCTTCTCTTTTTTGTTAGATTGGCACAAAGTGTAATTTTTTGTTTGCCTTTCTTACATTTGTTGGCTATTGTTGCGAACAGTTCAGTTGCTCCGTTGGTTGTGTTGTGAACTTTCCAAAATCTGTGTTGGCTCTGATTTGTGATCTCCTCCTGGTTAAGATTGTGAAAAATACTTTGTACTTGCATGATAGCAGTGCAATTGGTCTAAAGTTCATAGGCTCCGCCTTGTCACCTTTTCCTTTGTAGATCATGCCGTAATCAACTCTTTCCATTTCTGCAGTATGTATCTCGTTTGAAGTATCACAATCCTGTCAGTGTTGATTCAGCTTGTTCCTTTCCTGTCTTTCTTCCTTTCTCAATTGATGGAGCTTCTTGACATTACAATTCCTTCGCATCACGTTAGGGCCAATCTTAATGATGTTCACACGTATTCCTTGGAAAGAAGCATCTGACGTGCTTGTCACAAATATTACTGATTGTCCATTTGGTAGAATTGAATGCTTGATCCAGATGTAGCAAAGGTATCCATACTGATATATGTCCCATCCTCACAGCATAGAAATCACTGTTGTTTTTATCCTTGGGATCCTTCTCAGCAGCCCCCAAACTTTCCCCCACAGGGCTTGTCTTCTCCAACCACCAAAAGGAAATCTCGGCAATATCCATAAAAATCCCTCTGCGCTCTCTCCTTTGTCATTGTTTTGTCTTCTTGGTTTCTAGCTATCACCAACTTTGAGTGTCATTCTCTACTCTTTGGATATCTGAGAAATTTCTCACCTCAATCCTTAACAAGTTTATCTGGCCCATAAAACTTGGACCCTTGATGTAGGCTATCAAATCGACATCTGTCTCAAGGGTCAACGTGCTAGCCAGGTTTGGGTGGACATCCAGTTTCTCCTGAGCCCAGATCTTCTTGGTCAGAGTGAGGGCAAGACCGCTGAGGAGTTCGCAAGGTGGGTGAATTGGGATCTGTCATCTTCTGTTGAGGAGTCAGAATGATGAGGATCAACTATTGCATACCGAGAGACTAAGCGTTGGATTGCATGTTATTCTTCTCACCCAGCGGTGATGATCTGCATCGAGTAAGTAAATCAACAACAGACTCTGAAAGGTGACGACAATCTGTCGGAATCGGGGGTTCGACAAGAATCTAGCTGATAGGGAAGGGGGTAGCTCTCGTCGACGTATCCTTGAAGAATACTTCCTGCTAGAGAAGAGACTATGATCACTGGAGTTAATGGATGCGATGGTGTGGGATTCTTCATCATCAATGGTCATGGCATGATGCTTGTATCCTCACCCCTCGAACGCCATGCCCTGCGACCATATATCCTGACTCGACCGGCTTAGTTTTTTTACTCCTTGGTATGGAAGATCGCATATGTTGCTCATTGTCCGATAATGTCGACTCATCTCCTCTTCTGTAAAGCAAATGTGTGATATGTGATGGGATATGATGTTTTAGATTCTCTCCAAGCGAATGGTCTCACCTCCGACGTGATCCTTGCCCATTACTGACATGTTACAGCGGAACGACTCAGATGTTTCGAGGGGATGACATAAATGATCTTCCCATTTGGAACAGTATAGTTCTGATATTACAATCAGCTATCTATTGACGTCTGCGCCCACACGACGCTCCTAATTGACGTTGTGATGTGATATCATAATTCGCCTCATTTTCAAGATTCGATTCCTCTTTCGAAGCCTTGGCTTTTCATCTACGTTGGCGAGTGGCTTCACGCTCCTTCGCACGACAGGCAGGATCTAATCTCCTCCTTTGATTACCTACATTTTGGCGAGCCACAATTTGACGACCTAAACCCAATAACGCACCAGAAAGATTACACTCACCTAAAAAGATCTGGCCCATTTCCTAACACCGTGAGTCAGCCGATCGTTCAGGACGTTCCTCATGATGGAGCACACTCGGGCGAGCTGTGATAATCCACACAGCGTGTAGTTCTCTCCCTCGTTGATGGTGGCCATGATCTATTTGATACTTTCCGGCGTCAACTATCGAACCATCAGCTTCATTACAGCGACAATAATGGCTCACATAGAAAGGTAGCCTTCCCATGCTGTCCCGTATCGTGAGGTCAACCGTCTCCGTCTCCGCTCCTTCTTGAGTTGAGTCCACAGCCGCAGGAGCCGAGGCTGTCATTGGTATACCGGTGAGCCTGGTTATGAGAGTGCTATGTGAGCCACCGATCCGAAGCCCACGCTGACGACATCTCTCCTTCAAATCTAGGATGGAGAGGTCATTCAGATCTGTTGTGCTGTCTGGGTCGGAGAGCCTCCTGCGCAGTCGTCTGCCGTGGTACGAGTCATTTGTATGATTGAATGGACTAATGACCCGCTGTGATGCTTGTCGTGAAAAGTTAGGAAGCACTCGCCTGCTGTTTGATGTCTCATCAACCTGTAGAGTGTTCGCCATCACCCCAAAGAATTCATCATCATCGGAAAAAAGGCGAGGTGAGTTGTAGAGAAATGGACTAACTACTACTATAATATTCACTTTTACTATGATGCATGGTCATCATGGAAGAATCAACTTACAGAGATGAATATTGGAATGGCTTCGAGATAAATATAAACAGACTTGAGGTGGGACCATTGACGGAATCTTCTCATGAAGTCACCAGGTGATCTTCAGAATAGAAGAATTAGTTCTTTCCTTCTTGAAGAGATTACAAGACGGAAACATACTCTATTTCGAATTTCAACAGGTTGACTGCTTGTTTTGTCATGATGCCAATAATAAGCAGTCAGATACTCGAAACAAGGTCAAGAGAACATTTTTCCAGCGTGATACATACAAAAATAGTGAGTCAAATCGACAAACGTTGATTCACCTCCGTATAGCTTGGGTCGTTGCTGATAAAGCACATGATCTGTTGAAACACAAACAAAAATCAACACAAAGGGAGGTTTATTACACAATGACCAATCATTTCTCTTCACAAATGATTGCCAATAGCCACATCTTAGGTGAAATATCTGTATGTTAACGGTCTGAATACAGCAGACCTAGCGAGTATATTGAGCTGTTCGAGATCTTGCCTCAATATCATTGCTTCGCCTAAGGGAATGGTGGCAGGATGTATGTATATGAAGGTGATCTTTTCTTCACATTGCAGTAACACCCGATGACGAACAAATAGGGAAGGTCTAAGACTGCGGTGGGATGATTCTACGATCAGAGACAGTGACGGAGGAGGTCAGATCGTCACAGGAATACCTATCGCGAACGACCTGGAGTGGATCGACGAGTGCACAACGGATGCAAGATATATTCTCATTGTGGAGAAAGAGTCGGTATTTGATCGATTGTGCGAGGACAGGATCTGGGCTTCCATCCCTCTGATCGTCATCTGTGGAAGGGGGTTTCCTGACATGGCAACGAGGTGAGTCACTCTGTCGTCTCTCGAATCACTCCACACAGAAAATTGGTTGTCCGTCTGTCTCACAAATTTCATCTCACTCTATTGGGACTGTTTGATTACAACGTCGGGGGATATCTAGTCCTCCAGGCTTACACCAACAGATCGAGTGAGAAAGCCCTGAATCGTTTCAAATGACAGATGACAGAGAGGAAGAGCTTAGACGAGAATGGGAAAGGTGCACCATCGTCGCAAAGTGAATTTCATCTTGATAGTGAACGTGTTGTGGCTGGGACTCCACAGAAAACACCTAGAACTGTTGAAAGTTGAGCCATATTGCGTGGACATCACCGCGGCGATGACACCCATCAAGCCGAAAGCAATGAACACTCTGAAGAGATGTATTGCATTCGAAGAGGTGAACGTGAGTCAGTTCTATGTATGGAGAAGATGACCGTGAGACCAAATAGGAGGAACATAAGAGGGAGTTAGAGAGGATGATGGCGTTGTCTATGTCTGTGGAACTTCAAGTCCTCAATTCCTCTCACCGACACGGCCACGAGCTGTTGACGCCATTTGTAGCTCGTCTCATCAACATGCGCCAGTGGATATGATAAATACCAGTGCATGGTTGATTTGTATTTGGTAAATAGCGCAAAAATCGGACAAGCATCTACAATCCGGGATTCAGTGGTTGATCGCACTCGAAGCGATGTCTCGAAAGACTGATCCCACAGCCGTTAGCATCCATGGCACAAATCCACAGAATCTCATCCATCAGATCATGAGGTAACACCTATTGACCTGAATCTTATTGAGCGAGTACAGAGATCGCATATATCAGAGCATGTATTGGAAGGAAAAGTGCTTTGGCTTGACTGCGGAGACTTTGGTTGATCAGGCTATGAAAGTTCACTGCTATGGAGGCATGTTCGGTGGTGTCAGAAAACCAACGGCCTTCATCTGTTTAGTCTTATCTATGCTCGCAATTCAGCCTGAATTAGAAATCGTTTACGAGTTCATCAACAATGAGGATTATAAGTGAGCGAGAGTGAAGAGAGATGAACTGAAGCAGAGAAGGTATGTTCGACTGTTAGGCGCATTTTATCTTAGACTTGTTGGCAAGCCGAAAGAGATATATGAACACCTAGAGCCATTGTACGCAGATCACCGACGAGTGAGTCACATCTATAACTCGACTTCAGCCCATGTGCAATATCATTTATACATCTATCGATATTACCAAATTGGATATCCTGACACACCTAGATACGCATCATGACAGAGTTTGGGTACAAGCCAAGTCATGTGGACGAAGTGATAGAGGAAATTCTCAAGACAGAGACGTCATGTGAAGTGGCGTTTCCTTACCTCCCTAAGAGAACAATCCTAGAGGCACAGGGCGCACTTGGTCCCAGAATCAGCGTGTTAGAGGATGAAGTGGACGAAGAAGGTGATGAATCTACGCCTTATCATCGTTCATCTATCACAGAAGAAAAGGATCATCAAACAGCCGGTGAGGATGAGCAAGAGGGCAGAAACGGAGAAGAGAGACAAAGTGTAGAGAGGTCAAGGGAGAGGTCTGTCAGCAAAGAGAGACCGAGAGAGAGATCTGTCAGCAGAGAAAGACCGAGAGAGAGATCTGTCAGCAGAGAAAGATCGAGAGAGAGATCTGTCAGCAGAGAGAGACATGAAAGCAAAGAAAGGCCGAAAGCGAGATCCGTCAGCAAAGAGCGGCCAATCGCCTCAGAGGACAGAGAGCAAACAAAGGAGAGGAGAGATAGAGATAAAGGAGATAGGAGAGATAGACATGGAGAGGACAGAAGAGAAAGGCACGGAGAAGGGAGGAGAGATAGATATGGAGAGGACGGAAGAGATAGATATGGAGAGGACAGAAGAGATAGATATGGAGAAGATAGGAGAGATAGATATGGAGAAGATAGGAGAGATAGATATGGAGAAGAGAGGAGAGAGAGAGGACGATACGAAGAGAGGAGAGGATGGGGAAGAGAGGAGAGGAGAGAGGGGGGATACAGAGATAGAAGAAATGAGAGAAGTAGAAGCCCCTTAGACAGATACAGAAGAGAGGAACAGAGCAGGCGATCAAGAAGCCCCAGTCCATCGAGAATGAATAGAAGCCCCGGTCCATCGAGAATGAGCAAGAGTCCAAGCCCAGAGAAGACGAAGGTGGGAGAGAAGCAGAGAGGAGGGAATGAAAAGAGACAGGATGCGGTGAAGAAGAGAAGGAAGCCAGAGGGAGAGAGGAGAGAAGGAACACTCAAGTTGAAGAAGGCAGCGGAGGCTAAGACGGCAACAGAGACGACAAAGAACAACGCAGACGACATTGCAGAGATGAACGCCATCAGGGCCAAGCTCGGACTTGCACCTTTGAAATAGAATGCCACTAGGGGTCTATTTATTTCTTCCCTCTGTGCGGTCTGGCCCTCGGCTCTGGGGTCTTATTGCTGGTCGGTTTCTTCTTCGATTTGTTAAGACCTTGGTGAAATGTCTGGAGAGATTCAATGTTGAAGTCATCTTCTCTCTTCACCTTCTTCGATGGGTAGTCGTCATCTGTGATCTTGTGGACATTTTGACCAAATGATTTGATCAGTCTCTGGAAATGGACGGGTGGATTCGCCTCAATCTTGGTTGGCTCTCCAGTGGTGGGGTGAGGAAAGGATATCCTGTATTCTCCTTAAGCCTACTCGCATCAAAATGAATGGCAGTCGGCACCTTCTTGCATGTAAGAACAGCCTGTCCTTCGTCACTTCGAGTTGTCGGTTCAAATCCCGATCTCTGTCCCCCGTTCCATAGCCGTATTTGTAATCTACCTTGTTAGCCTCCTTCCTCCCGCACTCTCTCACCTCCGATGATGGGGCAACGCATCACAGATGACGTCACCACACGAAGTTGATGTGTCCGACCGGTCTCAGGAAATAAAGCCACCAGGGACCACTACACTTTGTCATCATCCGGATCAAAACCGAGTGTACGCACCACGACATTGGAGCATAATGTCCGGTGGTATGTAATCGTCTTCTTACTTTCAGCTGTGTTCATTCAGTCACCGTAGACCTCATGATCTCTCACGATTGGCCTTGTCGACGACCGACATCTTCTCTTCCCCGTTGATGTTGACCTTCTGAATGTCCACCACCACCTTGCCTTCCCTCTCTTGAGGTACACCTGCTACAGCTGCCCAATATGTCTTCTCTATCTTCTGGTGACTCTTAAAGTACTTCTGCAGTTTGATGGTGCTTTGTCTAGAAGGGTCAGTGTTTGTCCTGGACCTATGTGTACCTAGTCCTGCCTAATAACAATACACCAGAGGTGTCTTTGTCTAGTCTGTGCACTAGCCTCGGTGGCTCTGGGTTGCTATACTGTAGATAGGGAAGCAGAGTATCCACCGACATCGTGATGTTCGTTCCTCCTGTTCTCATTTTTGGCATGATATCTCTTTTCCCTCTTACCTTGGACCGCCAGTCCGGATGGTTTGTTAATTGCAATGACCTGTGTCTACTCAGCTCAGGTGATCGTTCAGAAAACTTACATCTTTGTCTTGGTAGATCACAAGTTCCCTGGTTTTATCCATTATCTGTGGATCTAGAACATCGACCTGACTCTGTCGTTAAATCTGGTCTTTGTCGCTTGAGATCACCTTATCCCCAGGTTTTGCATATACCGGGTTCCATAAAGACTGTGGAAGGATGATTTTTTGGCCGCCAACAATCCTACTGCTGGCCTCAGAGCTTCCGTCTTCCATTTTGATCTGTGTTGTGTCAGAAGAGATCGATCACGGTAATCACCATTTTCTTTCTCAACAATTTTTGAATTACAGATTGTGTCACAGATGGAACCTTCTTTCTTATCCAACGATCTAGTCTCATTCCATCCTCATCTTCCGATATGATCTCTGTCTTGAATTTCGGTTTAGATTCTATTGGTTCAACAGACTGTCCTATTGGACGCCGAAAGATTGACTTCGGAGCGCAAACTCGATTCAGATTGATCGATGATAATCTGTGATCGCTGAGGAAGGGATACACTATTGAAGGTAAGCTATTTGGACTGATTGGCAAACACACACGAACGCTGTGACTGTAACGTGCGGACAACATGGGCGAAAGCGCGGGAGATCTTGGTCACGCAGAAGACAACAAATTTCCAACTTGAAAGTTTTGAGAAACACCCTTTTTTTTTCTTTACCAAAGCCTTCCAAGCAGGCACTTCGAATCAACTGTTCAAGGCGACGGGCTTTGAACCTCATACTCACAGAAGAACATAAACACATAAAACTTAGGGTGAGTCTACCATACCTTGCCACCTCCTCTCTCCTCTTCTAAGACTTTCATATCGAACCATTTTGATTCTCTTTAGCCCTTACAAGAATGTTTGCGGCCAAGTCTATGAGAACCCTCGTCGAGGTCCCTAAGCGCGTGAAGGGTAAGGAATGTGGTTCATCTTCCAGAGATTGAAATCTTTCAGTCGCACAGAGACCCTTCTCCTCCTCAGTTGTGAGAAGAGCCGAGCAGGCCGCTGAGTCAGCTGCTTCTGAGGCAGGAAGAGCCAGAGGAGACACCGGAGTCATCTCCCAGGTCATTGGAGCCGTCGTCGACGTAGAATTCGAGGCCCCTCTGCCCAAGATTCTCACTGCCCTCGAAGTTGTCTTCACTGACCCCGCCGAGAAGAGAGCCAACCGTCTCATCTTGGAGGTGGCCCAGCATCTCGGAGGAAACTCCGTCAGAACAATTGCTATGGACGCCACTGAGGGTCTCGTCCGTGGACAGCCCGTCAAGAACACCGGAGCCCCCATCACTGTCCCCGTCGGTCCCGCCACTCTCGGCCGTATCATGAACGTTATCGGAGACCCAATCGATGGACGTGGACCCTTCAAGACTGACAAGTCCCTCCCCATTCATGCTGAGGCTCCTGCTTACGTGGACCAATCCACCTCTTCTGACATTCTCGTCACCGGAATCAAGGTCGTCGATCTTTTGGCCCCTTACGCCAAGGGAGGAAAGATTGGACTCTTTGGTGGTGCCGGAGTCGGTGAGAAGACCGAGCTGGAGTCCTTCTGACCCCTGACAGGAAAGACTGTGTTGATTATGGAGCTCATCAACAACGTTGCCAAGGCTCACGGAGGATTTTCCGTCTTTGCCGGAGTAGGAGAGAGAACTCGAGAGGGTAACGATCTCTACCACGAAATGATTGTCGGAGGTGTCATCAAGCTCGGAGAGAACAACGAGGACGGATCCAAGGCCGCCCTGGTGTACGGACAGATGAACGAGCCCCCCGGAGCTAGAGCCCGTGTTGCCTTGACTGGACTCACCATTGCCGAGTACTTCAGAGATGTGGAGGGTCAGGATGTGCTGCTCTTCATCGACAACATTTTCCGTTTCACTCAGGCCGGATCTGAGGTGTCTGCACTCCTCGGTCGTATCCCCTCTGCTGTAGGTTACCAGCCCACTCTTGCCACCGATATGGGTTCCATGCAGGAGCGTATCACCACCACCAAGAAGGGTTCCATCACTTCTGTCCAGGCTATCTACGTGCCCGCTGATGATCTTACTGATCCCGCCCCCGCCACCACCTTTGCTCACTTGGACGCCACCACTGTGCTGTCCAGATCCATCTCTGAGCTGGGTATCTACCCCGCCGTGGATCCCCTTGACTCCACATCACGTATGCTAGACCCCAGAATCGTCGGAGAGGAGCACTACAAGGTAGCTCGTGCTGTCCAGAAGATCCTCCAGGACTACAAGTCCCTCCAGGATATTATTGCCATTCTGGGTATGGATGAGCTGTCTGAGGAAGACAGACAAACTGTGTACAGAGCCAGAAAGATCCAGAAGTTCCTCTCCCAGCCTTTCCAGGTCGCTGAGGTGTGTTCTCATCTCACTCTTGAGGTACTGACTGTGGCAGGTGTTCACTGGTATGAAGGGCAAGTTTGTCGGTTTGGCTGAGACGATCACATCGTTCAAGGCTATTCTGGACGGTAAATACGACCACATCCCTGAGCCCGCCTTCTACATGGTTGGAGGTCTTGAGGATGTTGAGGCCAAGGCTGCTCAGATGTCCAAGGAGCCTTCCACCGAGACCAAGAAGGACGACAAGAAGACAACGACCACCACCACTGCCAAGACCTCACTGGATCTGTACGACGAGCTGATGCAACAGTTCCTCAAGCAGTCCAACACCA
This sequence comes from Planoprotostelium fungivorum, assembly GCA_003024175.1. Lineage (NCBI taxonomy): Eukaryota > Evosea > Variosea > Cavosteliida > Cavosteliaceae > Planoprotostelium > Planoprotostelium fungivorum. The sequence goes on along the minus strand of MDYQ01000055.1, from coordinate 114,594 downwards.
CCCGTGACAACCAGATCAAGGAGATCCAGTCCTCTGAGAACTTGTCTGCCGAGCAGAAGAAGCAGAAGGTCACAGAGATCAAGGCCGAGTGGGACGCATGGCAAAAGAGCTTCCCCGAGGAGTCCGCCAAGCACAAGCAGCTCCTCCAGGAGAACCTGTCAAGAAAGCAGTCTGGTGCTCAGAAGCTCTACTACTCTGCTTCCAAGCAGGCTGGTGCCAAGGCTTAAGCATTTAGGTTCTCAATGACATACCAATAGAAAACATGAATCACGTTTCTCTTTTATCACCCATCTAGTCTTGTCACACACAAAACATCACGACGATCTTCTTATCGAACCCTGCGACTTTATCACAATATTTCCGCCTTGAATTGAAGGTAGGCTTCGTCCAGCTTGTCGTTGACAATAACAGCATCAAAGAAGGTGGGACTCGTCTCTAGAAATTGCATCTCCTTCACAGAACCTGCGAGACGCTTCTGAATCGCCTCCTCCGTCTCTGTCCCTGTTCGCTGTCAAGAGTATTCGCAGGATGAATGAATGTACCTCTGCCTCTGAGCCTACTCTCGAGGATCTCCCTGGAGGGAGGAGCGATGAAGATGTAATGGGATTCAATTCCAGAATGCTTCACTGTGGGATTCAGTGACTTCCTCAAATCGACCGTCACCTTGCTGAGCGCCTTGAACGTCAATGTCCAAGATGCAGATCTTTCCCGTTCCTCTCACTTGTTCCACAGCAGACTGGATAGGTCAGTGTCTCCCTTCAGACCTCTCCTCACTTTGCTCGTGCCGTAGTAATTTCCGTGGACATTTGCGTGCTCGACAAATTGCCCTGACTCAATCTCCTTTTGTATCACCTCTACGGTAGTGAAATGATAATCGACACCTTACAATGTTTCAATGGACCAGTACAAATCAAAACCTCACCCTCCCTCTCTCCTGACCTAGGCTGGCGTGTTGTATGACTCACACTATCAGAAATCAGATGCCAATTCATTTTACTATATTACCTGAATCCCAGTTTGTCAGGGAACTCACTCATCAGACGATTGATCACTGAGGCGGCGTAAGTTGACGAGAATGAATGGCTAAGAGCATACACACGTGTTCCTTTTCCAACGCCAGAGGGTCCCACAACCACCACCACTGATACCTTCTCTTTCACTGGTTCCGTGACCTCTGATATCACCAAGTCGTCAGTTGTCTTCACAGGAGGAATGGCACTCGCGCTGGATGAGATGTTGGCTCTCCCTTTTTCATCCCTCAACGTAAGCAGATTGGGGGTGGAGGATGTCAACTTGATGGATTTGGTGGTCTGTCATGTATCAGCTCATCTTATTCCATTCGTTCACCTTCAGCGCCTGAGAGCCCAAGTGGAAGGAACGACCCTGTTGCTCGGGTTTAGAGAAGGGATTCCACCAGTTGTAGACACTTCCCACTAAGGGCAGATGACGTAGGACACCTTCTCTGTCATCATCCCTCCTCGTCTCTCCTCTCACCTTCTTGGTACAGTGCATCCGCTTCTTGATTCTGTAGCTGCTCTTGAGCCATTTTGATTCCTCGTTGCACCACCTCAGCGATTCTGGACATCATCTGATCTTGTCAGACTCTCTTCCCTCCTCCTTCTCACCTTCTCTGACAGATCCAACTTGGTGGCCGTCTGGTGGATCTCATCTACCAACGAGTCGATGCTCCCTCTCTCTGCCGTCGTTTCATCCACACTAACTCCCACGCACGGACGACCATCTTCTGTGGTCGCTCTGGTGTACACCTCTCTTCGCTTCATCAGCTGATTGGCCAGCTCTATGTTCAACGATTCCAGTTCAGCTCGTAGCTCTGCACCCAGATCTGTCTATCTTCAGGCTCAAACGATCAATCGAATGATCACCCTCTCCTGCCAGGTAACTTGGGATGTATGTCACTCCTCCCAGAAGAGCTGGAGTGAGTGTGGAGCATTTCACCACAGACAGTCCCGGATATCGCTTCGATGAGGTCTCGAACTCACCACAGTTTTCGATCGTCTTATTTGCGAGAGGTAACTGTAAAAGTGAGATGATGAAACCGTCCGAGCCCACCTCTCTCTTCAACATGTCGATGAAATCTGTCACGTCAGTTGGGGAGGGTAAAGAAGCTGTGATGATGAGAGTCGTATCGTTGCTGACGGCTCACATCCAGAGGTGAGAGGAGATATTTTGAGATATCCCTCCTTCGAGATCACACCCAAAGATGACAGTCGAATCGCCTTCTTTAGAATCTACCACAAGTTAGATCTGATGAATGACATTTAACCCACATGCTGGTTCAAGGCATTCGCATATCCTTCCAAGTTGCTCTGGAAGGAGAGGGATGTCATCGAATGATGGACTATTTTCAATCCATCAATCCCGGCCAATGCGGTCGATATGGAAGCGATCTGGGTCACTCAGTCATACCCGAAAGAATCAATGACTCACGGCTTCCGTCGTGGCTGTCACTCTCTTCGTCGCGTGGTCAGATCCCAGAGTGGAGAGGAAGGCCCAGGTCGGTATGAGCGACACACCTTTCACTCTGTTCAGTGTTCCCACGTTCTTCCCACCTTCCAAGTGTTCGACCCTGGGTGCCTTTCGATTCTTGAGAAGCACAGTGGCATAGACGCTGATTTGTGGTGCCCCGATGAAGGCACCGACGTTGAGGACCAACAGATCCGCGACGTCGACGAGATCGACGTGATCGATGGCGGCCAGGATGTGAGGACCCTCCACGTACAGGGAGAGCCACAGGAGGTTCGCTTTGCAATAGTCGGACAGTTGAAGGATCTCGTGGATATCCTCTTCGTATTGAGAAGAGACGTAGAGGGGTTTGCATTCTTTACCCTCCTTGTCTTGCTCCACCACCTCCTGCAGTCTCTCTACGGTCATCTTTCCACCTGATATCCTCAGTGATCACTTCTTCCTCTCACTCACTGATGTGTCCGATCGATGTGCGAGGTAACAGGAGAGAGGATTGGATGGAGTTGATGTAGGGATCAGAGCGATCGTCGACGTAGATCCTGGGCTGCTGCTTCCCGAATCCTCTCTCTTCTTCTCCTGCAGGTGTTCAGTCTTCTTCTCGTGTGTTTCGTACCTGCTGCCGAGAAAGAGAAATACCCAGAGTTCTCGACCGTATTGTAACTGCCGTGTATGGCTAACTCCACAGCTTCTCACAGGTTATTCTCTATCGATCGTCTGCTCATCTCACCGTGCTTGCGTGCTGATAATTCATTGGAATGAAACGATATGGGTGTACCCTGTTGTAACCTACACGAGAACGATAAACAAAATCATTTCGATTCATAATCTGATCTCACTTGAGAACGTTCAGTACCCAGTTTGAAACTGAGGTAGAGAACTTGGCGGTTGTCCGCTCGAAAGCCAATGAATCCAATGCTAACGATAGATAGGAGGATATCGCAGCTGCTTGACCAAGAAGTTGGCTGTAATTCCGTCAGACCTCCACATATCATTACCCAGCTCACCCCTCCACCAGGTTCTCCCTGTTTGTGTGAAATTGTTGACATATGGTTTGGATGGTCTCGGCTTCAGACAACCTATCCTCTGACAAGCCCAAATCGCTGCAATACATTAATTCCGTTTGAAGCAATAAGAACATACCGAGCAGGCGCGTCAGAATCTTTGAACAAATTGTGAGGGTCAATCATCCCTGCCGGCTCGGGGTTGATGTGATGCTGTTTTGTCTCAGAAATTTTTCACAATTTTGCGACGTTGCAGAATCATTATCAGTGGAGAGATCACACCCTCAAATGGGATCCCCTGACAAGCCATCCAAAACCATTGAAACAATCTCGAATCAACCACGACTCAAGTGATGTATCACTGATGAGAGACAAGATGTTCGATACCAATAAAGTTCCCTCAACAAAGCGTGATATGGAATTCGTATTATGATTAACACAAGCACCAGGTGGAAAAGATCCCTGCAGTAGTGAGATCGCGCAAGAAATATTGCCTTTAGGTGCACTACAGTCGTCACCTTCACGTCTCTGTGAACACTGTTCCCTGAGATTCATTCATGAGGATGCCGACCCTTCATAAGATCGTGGGAGAATTTTCGCGGTACAGCTGTACATACGAACTCAGGTACACGCTTCCTATTTTCAATGGTTCCAGGATGAAAATGCTCGCTGTACCGCACATAACAGCAGGATTGAGCTCCCGCGCTGTCACTGTTCGATATCCTCAGGATCTGAACGACAATAGCGGATTCTGAACCGTCATACAGCGAGTCAATACTTCCTTCTGTGCAAAAGCATTCGATCCAGCGAATATTTCCTGCTCGCTGTACCATATCCTACCGGTACTAATTTCACGGTGATCCATGACCATCGATTGACAATGTTCACGTTGACAGGTCTTCGATCACTATCAGCAAGTATTCCTACCGAGGACTAGTTCTCAGATCAATCTGACTCCTCAAAACTATTACTTTGATGGTCGTCACCTGTATCTGTGGGTGACCAATGACCAATCGAAAAATTTTGGGGTTGCCAATCAGATGGGTGTCATGCAACAGCAGGTCAGCAGTCTCCAATAGCGGAATCCACGTCACAGCTTCTTGTCAGCGTGGGTGTACTCACGGTCCCATCACGGTAAGTCTCGTGAAGATGCAATGACTGATGGGAAAAGGTTCCCGATAAGTTTACTCCCAGGGCACTCAGCTCCGATCTCTACCGAGCAGATTTGTTACCGTGCAATGCAAATCCCCGGGACGTCAAAGTGGCTGATTTCAGCTCGGGTACGACAGGAAGTTCTGACAACATCAAATTGGCTCGAAACGTGTGGGAGCTGCTGGTCCTGGGAAAACTGTACGTAACCGTGGCTGTCGCAGACGGTAGCAACGGCTTGGGAGGTCAGTTGATGTCTCTGAACCCTTCCGATATTCGTGTCCCCCAGGGAGTCAGTGGCTTCAACATGTGTAACCCTGACTATGACTACACTGGCCTTTACAATTGGACTTCAGCCGCCCAGAGGGTACTCCAATACGATAACTTTGGATTAAGAGTCAGTGCACATCATCGCGATGGTGACTGTTACAGGTGGAACTCTTCGTACACTGCAGACCAACCGTGCGGCTCTCCTGTTTTAGAGCTTCGTTTACAAAACCCTTGGGCCAGTGTCCATGTGTATATGAACCAGCATTATAATGATCTATCATTTAGACTGGGAATCGAAGACCTTCATCAGTCCAGATTGAGTCACTGACCGAATCAAGTTCTCTCCCCGTAGGATAGTACAAGGCTCTCGAATTCTACACTAAGCTGCCTGTGGCCAGGGAGCTCATGTTGAATGTGTCAGCCAACGACGGAGTGAGTGCATCGTAAGATCAACTCTGTGCACATCTCTATTTGCTCACAGCGGACCCATTAGGATTTTCCTTAGATATTTGGGGGAAACAGAATATCCACTACCAGTGGTCACCCAACCGCTTGCCTTCACTCGTACCAGTGGACATTAGGTGACCTACAAAATCCCACCACTCTCTGATTCGTTCAGTTCGCATTCCCCTGAAAGCACTGGGAGTGACCACGGATTTGAGAACCCTTCGCTTTGGACAGAATTCCAACCTCTACGACGTCAGTATCCTCATCGATCAAGTTCGTCTCGTATCATGCTCTGCAATATCCACTACCACCGTGGTCTCCAATTCTCCTCAGTACACTCCGTCTTTCTGTTCCCCCAGATAAGCCTTTTCTGTCTATATAAAGACTCATACAGCAGATCAAATGTCTACGCCACTGATTCAACGCATCCACATGCAAAAGGGTCGATTAGGATGGGAGCGACTTTAATGAATCAAATGGCACGATACGTTCTTGTCCCAGGAGCCAGTGTACAATCTTCCCTTCCTCGTGGGATCCCAAATGATGGATCGGATGCTATTCTGATGGTGGTACTGATTCTTCTCCTCCCATACTTTGTTGTGGTGGTATATTGTCAGTCTTCCGTTGTCATTTCCCACGGCCAGAGACTCTCCGTCCACAGAGAATCTCACCACCCGATTCGGTCTCGATGACGTCACGGCGTGATTGAACAGGACCTCGTCCGTCTTTCTTAAATCGTACACCCTCACGAATGATCCAGCACCGCAGAGAGCCAGAAGAGGTGATGAGTGAGTGCTGATGTCACAGCTGTACAGAGCCTTCTCTCGTCAGTCTGGAATGCATGGGTGAGGTAATACCTCAGAGGAAGATAGACTCTGGGTCTCACGAGCAGTGCGAACGTCCCACAGCTTGGAAGAGCCGTCGGTGGAACACGAGACGAACTCGTTGTCTGATTTCGGAACCCATCGAACGTGTTGAACGGCATTCAGGTGACCTGAGGCGATGAGAAACAGAGGAGCTGAGGTAGTGGAATCAATCACCATTGAATGTCGTTTGAGAGTGAGGTGCATCTGTCCACAGTTTGATCCTGAGTTCGTCATCTCATCGTAACGCTGTGCTCTCACGTCTTATCATAACTTGCGGATAGCAACAGTCCATTCGAGACTGCGATAGAAGATACCAGATCGTCGTGTTCGATTGACTTTCGTGTGGGGGAGCCCATCTTGACTGTCTTCCACAGTGAGACTGATCCATCATCGCCTGCATCTCGTGAGCAGAGGATGTATCACGAGATATCACCTCCGCAGACGAATCCCTTTCCAAAAAATGCAACCGATGTCACTCCTTCTGCTTGTGGAAGGATCTCCGGTTGTTTCTTGTTGTCTGCTGCGTCCAAAAAGACAACGCTGCCAGACCAATATCTTGGATCACTTTAGAACTCGTGGTTGTAACATCATTACCTTCCAAGCATATCACTTCCGGCGACAATGATTCTGCTACCATCGAGTGAGATGTCAATGTCCTCGACTCGTTTAGGGATGGATGCCGTCCATACAGTCTCCATCATTCTGATCAAGATCCAGAAATGCGATGATCATCACAACCTCGACGTTGTAGACCAAGAAATCGTGGTGGAACAATTTTTTTCATTGAAACAGAACATCATCGAACCCTGAACGCACACATACACACAGAAATGTACCCTGGACAACAAGCGAGACCACCCATACCAGCGAAGCCATCAGCATTATCGAACACGAGTCACACCCCGCTGCCCACGATTCCAAGCACTTTTCAAGAGCTGGAAACGAGAACGTGAGTCGAATAGGATGATTGTATCTCACACGACATAGAGCGAGCGAATTAGCAGTTCTTCTCAACGATGAAGTGGAGTACGACACTTTCTTCAATTCTCTGTCGTGCGTGCAGACGATGAAACAAGTTCGCGATGATCTGCGAACCAAAAACGAAGAAGTAGCGAGTGAGTGAGATCACGTGGAATAATTCTGATGTTGTGAAGAGAGAGGATTATCGAAGGAGAGTGAGCTGGAATTATTACAAAGGGAGATCATGTCGAGACACCGTGTCATCAGTGAGAAGAAGGCAATTCTGGAGGGTAAACTCCAGAAGCAGCAGGAGATCATGAAGCAATTCTCGACAGCCTCCATGATCAACAACTTGGAGGTGGCCGCAGGAGAGGCAGAGAGATCCTCAGATCGTACGGCAGAACAATTTCTCAACGGCACAATCGATCAAAAGACATTCATACAGAACTTTATGCAGGAGAGGAAGCTCTTCCACCTTCGATCGGCCAAGAAAGAGTCCTTGATGATGTCAAGATAAAGGAGCATTGTATCGTCCTATTTCCTACACCACTAGCCACGTGTTCTGATGGAAATTATGATCAACATCTACACCCGTTCAATCACACAGAGCGAATCAACTCGTACGATTTTATATGAGAACTAGACACCCTTGGAACCAAAGAGAGAAGGATTGGCAGAGGGATAAGAAGGTTTCGATAGAGAAGGATTGGGAGGAATGTAACTCTGAGCGAAGGGAGCGTTGCCCGACAGACTGAAGAAATCGTTTCCACCTGCTCCCCCCGTCGTGTTGTTTCCTATTCAACATTCAATACGTGATGAATATCAACAATGCATGATGATCCCTCACCTTTCGATCCTGCCTCCGCATTGGATGACCTGGCCCACCCCACGCGGATCTTCTTATCCCGTAGGGTGCAGTTGTTCGACATCTTGCTGGCCGCCTCCTCTGCAGAAGGTCTCGCTGCGAACGTGACGAAGGCTGAGAGACTCTTTGGTGCCAGACGGATCTCTTGGATCTCACCAAAGACGTAGAAGGCGTCCCTGAACTCATCAGCTGCATCATGACACGATCATCGGCACTCACTTGATGTCCTGCTCTAGGATGTCCTCTGTGACGCCTCCGAGGTAGAGAGTCTTTGCGGATGGATCGTTGGGAGGGTGGAGCTCGTGACCAGACATGCGATTCAACATCTTCTTGGCCACGGGGTCGTTCTTTCCAAAGTAACGGTCTTTGATGTTCTGGTCCTTCAGCTCTGGATCTTGCTCGGGGATCTCGTGTCGGTAGGGACAGGAGGCACCCCTCGTGCAGGTTCCCTTGACGAAGAAGGAGCAGATGTGGGCCAAGTTTCTCTTGTAGTAAGGTGCGTTTCTCGTCACCTTGGATAGCGCATTCTGCGTCTCGAGTCTTCCGTATTTGAACAGGCCTTCGTCCATCTGATTCGTCATCGGTGAGATGATTCGCCGCGTTCTCCTCACCTCCTTTTCGGCGGCACGAATGGACCACTCGCGATTGACATCGGTGGTGGCTTGTAAGAGGGTACTCGTTGGATTACCAGCCAATGCTTGATCTCTCACTTGAACGGGCAGACCTTACCGAATTAAATCTCGAGGAGTTGTCGAATCACCCACCGTATTGGAGATCGAGGACACAAGTTTGGCAAACATTCTTCAGTTTTGCACAGGTTTGGCATATCTCCGTCTTTTTGTATCTTGCATTGCTTCCTGGACGCCAACGGTATACGGTGAAAGGTCGAGCGCAAATCTGGAGTAGGAGTCAATAACGATAGGTTATACTTGCAAATACACGTACTTTACACTCTTTATCACACTCAGCCCTCATCTAATGTTCTTTCAGTCGAGCCCTGGAAGCGAATCGATCTCACCATTCGAACATAAGGGTTTTCTCCCAAACATGTTTCGCAGATAATAGGAAAGTCCTCCTGGCCTGACATCGCTCTCGTATGTGATCTGATTGTTTTTTTCCAAGATCCGATGACGAACAACGACGAGGTTTTGCATCAAGTTTTATCACACTTCCAGGACGTCTCACACGCTTTTGGATATGGCTCTGGTGTCGTTCGTCAAGCAGGGTATAAGACAGGGGAGAAACCTATGATGGACTTCATCTTCGCCGTCTCAGACGTATCCACTTGGCATAGGCGTAACAGAGAGAAGAATCCTTCACATTATGCAACAATTCCAAGGTTCTTGTTGAATAGTGATGGTGGATCGAAGATTGTAGAAGCAGTACAGAACATGGGGGCTGGAATCTACTACAACACAGAAATCCCAATCGAAGGTAACGTGAGTGATTTGTCATTCTCTCCGTTTGTGATTATAATCAGATCGTCAAATACGGTGTTATCTCAACAGACAAGTTATGTCAAGACCTCATTGAATGGGACACATTGTACGTAAGCGGAAGAATGCAGAAGCCGGTGAGCAGATGGTCACCCTGACCACGTTGTTCATGAACTTCAGGTAGTCACGGTGCAGTCCAACCCTCGAGTCGTAGAGGTGAACGCCATCAATTTAGCCTCCGCCCTTCGTTCTTCTCTGTTGCTGCTTCCCGAAGCCTTCAGTGAAGAGGAATTATACACCAAGATCACATCATTGTCTTACGCAGGTAGCTCCGTTGTAAGAGTGGACTTTTGATGTGAAACCAGGTGATATTCGGATGAGATTCGCAGAGAATCCACAGAAGATCACCAACATCGTCAGAACCAACATGGATCGTTTCCGTGATCTGTACCATCCCATCATCACATCCCAGTTTCACAGACACTTGATGAGAGATCATCAACAATTCAAGGTGATCCGAATTCATTCTCCGAGCCTCAATTGTCGTGACAGCAAGACAAATCACCAGACGTCAGATTGATGCACATGACTCACCTGCCCGAGGGACTGAGGTATCACATGACAAAGACGAGAGGTGGGGTGTTGCTTGCGATCGATCTCATCCATCGAACAGAACAGAAGCAGCAGAGACAGACGTTCGAGATGATCTTGAAGCAGAAGACTGAGACGTCTGCGGTCTCCAATGGGCTCGCTTCCATCGTCAAATCTTCTTCCACAACACAAACAGCCAAGGGTGAGTGGGAGATGAAACCACCTTGTCAGATATTGTACAGGTCTCTTCACTGCTGGAGCAACAAAGTCCATACGATACGCTGCAGCCAAGATAATCAAGGCGATGAGATGATCATGGAATAGACGATCACAGATACCATGCGATATCATGTCTTATTCATCCATGTCTCTGTTGATTGGGAGAATCTCTCCTGGAGATCCTTCGTCCTCCATATTTACATATTCTTGATGGTCCACACCAGTCAACAATGTCAAGGGAGCATTTATGCGTTGACCTTTGTCTATGGTGCTACCGTCAGCCAACATCAACCACAACTGATCGTGTCAGAAGGTTATATGGGTATTGTACAAATGGTCTCATACATGTTCATATTGGAGACAAGGGTGCGTCTTCATCACAGACTGACCACACAAACTGTAAGTTCGACGACTCCCAAACAGAACCTCCGGTCCCGTTCCTACAATAATTGCAAAACAGCAATAAATTGTTGCAGAGACTGTAAGGCTTCAGACGGGTATCATTGCAGTTATCTCACCTCAATAGCTCCGAGTACACGTCTATCTGTCTTATATGACCCAATGGGGGACAGGATGCCGCGACTGTTGCTTTCGTCTAAAGAAAAGAACGAAATACCTGACACGATTTGTGCGTTCAGTCTTTATAGGACTCCCTCTAAATAGGTTCACTGATGCACAATCGCAACAGGTTATCAATAGAAGAGAAGGGATTGTCGCGAATAAAAAATCGTCGTGTTCCACGTCACGGTAACCTTTCCAAAACTTTTCGCGCGGGCTGGGCAATTCAAAAGTAAGATCACACATCTTTCTTGTCTCATCAAGATGGCCAGTCAAGAGAATCTCAACCAGTTGGCGGCGTTGATTCAAGACTCTCAGAATCCAGACCCAAATGTTCGCAAACCAGGTGCATCCGTCTGACATTCTTCGTGCTTGTGAAAACTAATCTTGACCAGCTGAGGTGAATTTACAGAGTGCATCGAGGGACCCAGGGTTCTCTATTCTCCTCCTTCAATCTCTTCAAGTGCCTAATTGGCCAGAGCACATCAAGCAGGGCTCTGCTGTTCAATTCAAGAATGTCGTCAAGTATCAATGGGATAGTGTTCCCGAGGGGCCAGCCACTCAGATCAAGGAGAATATCGTTAATCTCATGCTGAGCACATCCAACAACAACATCCAGAAGCAGTTGTCCGCAGCATTAGCACTCATTAGTGAGAAAGACTTCCCAGACAATTGGAAGAATCTCCTCCCCGTGAGTTGAAAAGATCGCACTCCTTCTCACCATCGCATAGGACCTCGTGGCTCGTCTTCAATCGAACGATTTCAACGTCTTAGTGAAGGTTCTGTCCACGATTGAATCTATCCTCAAGAGATATCACGATGCCATGAAGACAGAGGAAGTGCTATTGGAGTTACAGTACATCTTGGCCATCATCCAAGAGCCACTGCTACGATTGTACACGGTACGCATCAACTCAAACGATTGCATCTGATCGATCGCAGGGAGCCATGAGCAACATCGAGCCGAACGTGAACAACGCAGCGGTTCTCTTCCCTACACTGAAGGCTATCAAGGTGAAGACTCGATAATGCATCAACTCTCACACGCAGACTAGTTGATGACGAAAATCTTCCATCACTTGAACGCCGTCGATCTACCAGAGTATTTCGAGGACCACATGCAAGAGTGGATGACTCACTTCCATAATCTATTGATCTTCAACTCCACCTTGCCCCAGATCATCGGCGAGGAAGATGGAGACAAGGCTGGAATCCTCCATCAGGTGAGCCATCCTCCTCTTATCGAGCTCACACTCACAGGTACAATCGCACGTGTGCAACGTCATCAACTTGTACACGATCAAATACGAAGAGGAGTTCAACACCTACTTCATGACCTTCCTCAAAGACATCTGGAGCCTCCTCGAGCGCATCAACTTGGAGACCCGTTACGATTCGGTGAGGTCTCTTTGTCCACTCCAATCTGACTCTCCTTCACTGTGAACTACATTCTGACCCTCCCAGTTGGTCGTCTCAGCCATTCGCTTCTTGAGCGCTCTCTCGTCCGGAGTCCAGCACGTTCAATTCAGAGAGTCTGGCATCCTACAGACCATCTGCCAGAGAATCGTCATCCCCAATCTCACCCTCAGAGGTGATTCTATCCTTTGCTCCACGCGATAACATTCCAACAGAAGTCGAGTTGGAGAACTTCGAGGACAATCCGATCGAGTACATCAGGAGAGACATCGAGGGAGGAACGGAGAGTGACAGCCGAAGGAATGCGGCGACGAATCTCATCAAGGTGAGAGATGGAAGGGGGTGACATTGACATCGCGCAGAGTCTTCGCAAGTATTTCGAGGGAGAGACGACGACCATCTGTTCGTCGTACATCAACGAGCTCCTCGCCAAGTATGAATCGAATCCAAAGGCCAACTGGAGCAGTAAGGATGTGTCCATTTATCTCATCACTGCTCTCGCGGTACGATCCACCGTGGCTTCTCAGGGTGCCACCAACATCAACAATTTAGTACCTGTTATGTGCGTAGTCCATTCATCTTCCATCGTGACACAGTCCAGGGACTTTTTCGGCTCTCAGATTCTACCGGAGCTGCAGAAGGAGTCACCCGCTCACTTGATTCTGAAGGCCGATGCCCTCAAATTTGTCTGGACGTTCAGACAGCAGGTGAAGTGCTTCCTAGTGGATCGAACTGAGAGGATGCAGTTGAACAAGGAGGTGTACCTGTCCCTCATGCCCCTCATCGTCAGCAACCTCCGATCCAAGAACTACGTCGTGCACACCTACGCCGCTGCATGTCTAGAGAGATTGCTCTCCGTGAAAGACAGACAAGAGAACGGTGTCTATGTACCCAGGTGCGTCTCCTCTTCTGTGATGGTGACTCATTGCTCTAGACTCGGAAAGGAAGAGCTCGCCCACTTCCTGCCCAGCCTGCTGGATGCATTGTTCGTGGCGTTGGAGTCTGACAATGCGAAGGAGAACGAGTTTTTGATCAAGGCCGTGATGAGAGTGTTCTCTACATCCCAGGAGGCCATACTTCCGTACGCAGGAAGGGCTATCACTGCTCTCGTCAATGTATTCTCCAGAGTGAGTCACCCTCTTCATCTCTCTACAGATATCTCTCATGCATCTCTCATACATCTGTCCTAATAGATCTCTATCTATGATAGATATGTCATGGAGAAATGTCTCATCGTTCATCATGTCTGACGAGATCAGATCTACCGTAACCCTGTCAACGCAACGTTCAACCACTACCTCTTCGAGTCTCTGGCCGTTGTGATCAAGAGCGTCGTGAAATCATCTCCCGAGAGCAGGAGACAGCTGGAAGAGACTCTCTTTGGTATCTTCAGAGCCATCCTGGAAGAGGATATCATCGGTGAGATGCTCTACTGTTCCTCTCCTCACCCTCTCAGAATTCGCACCTTACATGTTTCAAATTCTGTCGCTGTTGATCGAGACCTCCACGACCGAACTGTCTCCTCCCTACTTCACTCTCATCCAATCCATCCTGCAACCTCTCCTGTGGAGTAGAACCTCCAACATCCGTCCTCTCGTCCGATTGCTAGCGGGCTACGTACAAAAGGGTAATGCATCTCCTTCTCTGATAGTGCATCACCTCTCGTACTACCTCATCATCCCTTCAATCATAACTCACTATGCCTCTCATCATAGCTCACTATGCCTCTCATCATAACTCACTATGCCTCTCATCATAACTCACTATGCCTCTCATCATAACTCACTATGCCTTCAATCATACCTCAATCCATCTGATCGTATGTCAGGTGGTGCACAGATCGTGTCTTCTGGTTATCTCGTTCAGATCTTGGGAGTCATCCAGAGGACTCTCCTCAACATCAAGAACGACGAGCAGGGCTTCTTCCTCCTCACTGCCATCGTCTGTTACCTCCCTCCGTGAGTCCAACGACATCGAGTGTAGATCTGACCTCAACAGCGACGCCTTCGCTCCCTACCTGAAGGACATGCTTGGATCCGTCTTCTCTTACTTGACGAACAACAAGACACAGAAGGGAAGGCTCGCTTTCCTCTTGTTCTCCTCCAGAATCATCCTCAAGTACTCGGCCACCTTCTACATGCAACAATTGGAGGCCGTACAAGCGGGGTGACCTCTCTACCATCTGTGTTCCATCTGTCAGCTGACAGAGTTAGATTGACGATGAACGCTCTGGAGAAGATCTGGGTTGCCTTCCTCAGAAACGCCAGTGGGACCCTGGACAAGAAGATATTGTCTGTGGCCACGTCCAAATTGCTGGTGGAGCCCAGCATCTTACAGCTGGACCACCTGTGGAAGTCACTGTTGGAGACAGACGTGAGAGGTGTGAATGAAGAAGGATCTAAAGAGGACAGATGGCCCTCTTGGAGTTGGAATCAACGGCAGAAGAGGAAGACGATCAAGATGCAGAGGAGGCACCCGAATTAGGAGGAGCCCACTACACGCCGCTGTCCTTTGGAGTGAGGGCAGAGGAGGATCCCATACCTGAGATCGAACCCAAGAGGTTCTTGGCTGTCACCTTGAGCCAGATCGCTCAGCAGAGACCCGACAAGTTGGCCTTGGTCGCTTCCCTTCCTGACAACGCACGAAACCTCTTGACTTCTTATTGCGAGGCCTCTGGTATTCCCCTTCGCTTTTAAATAAAGGCATCACGAGCGAGAAAGCATCTGTAGTGTCTATACACCACGAGTAGTCGATGCCTAAAGCAGTTTTGATGGGAATCAGTGCGGACTGTGTTCGTACCCTGCCACTAGACAATTTACCGTTTTTATAAAGACTAACTAAGAAGTGCCCTCCAAGTCTTCTTGTACTTCTTTATCTCCCTTTACATCTTATCTCATCATCGATCAAACTTTCTCTTCTTGACAACAAATTCATCCGTAAGACCTTTCTTATTCGACATGTACTTGATACCGATCTCACTCGTCGTGATCTGAAACATCATGAGAGACGGTCGAGAAAACAATGTTCACCGTCAAATGTACGAAACCGTGGTCCGAATCCTGAAGGACCATCCAAGGTGCATCTTTCAACTTCTTTCCGTTGTTAAAACCTCCGTTGCCGATTAAGAGGTGTGTGATGCCCCTAGGGTGACATGCCTCGTTATACATCGGACCTGGACCTTCCATCAGATCATCATCGTCATCGACTATGTCTCATCATCACACGATCGATAATAGTTGTGAACGTGACCCCACAGCGACAAGTCGACGGAATAGCGGAAGAAGAGGGGCTCCAGGTGAGTCTGCAGCGCGATCTTCACATCATCTTTCCACTCGTTAAAGTACATGGGACGGTGACCGGCCGTGATGATGAAGGGTGTCACACTTCGATTGACTCTTTTCAGATCTTCTTTCAACCATCTGTGCTGCTGGCTCTTCTTCTGCAACCGAGTTGATTGTGAATCGTGATGACACGATCACCTCGAACGTATGCTCGGTGGAGAAGACGATGAAATGTGCCGAACCGGCATCAAACGAATACCAGAAGTCTCCTCCTACGTACGTCACGATGATGCATCCGATGAATGGTGGTGGTGATCGATGGACATCGTGATGGTGATGATGCTCACCGTTCTGAGGCCGAGAGAAACGCTTTAGATAAGGGACAGAGCATTCTCCACCGGATTGATTTGGATTGGCTTCGTGGTTTCCTACGGCCATCATGATGGGGATCTGCGATGCGATGGGGGAGAGCTGATGACCGAATTCGTCCCATTGGATGGAGCTGCCGGCCGCGTAACTCGTGTCACCCACCATCAGCATCAGATCGGATGATGAAGTCACGTCCATCATCTTGTCCATGGTCACTCCTGCTTCCTTCTCTAACGGCCAGTGCCACGTGCTCCCGTCAACGTTTGTCTTTCCCAGATCAGCCACCGCGATGACTCTGAGAGGCTCATCATCAGATCCCCTCGGCCCCAAGAACGTATTTTCCTCGGAATATCCGGTCGCGGTGGAGCCACAGCGGTAGCGGTATCTGTGTCCTGGGACAAGTTCCGTCAGAACTACCGTCCAAATCTTCCCTGGGTTCTTGAATCCCACGCTGTTACCGGGCCAGCCGCACAGGTCTGTCGAATCTGTCAACGGAACATTAGAATGATCTCGTCACCTTTTTTACCGTATCGGGTGGAGTTGGCTTCTGATCGGAGGAGAGAGCCATCTGTGTTTTCGAAGAGGACATGTTGATCTTCGACCCTGTCTAGATGATGAGATGACAGAGTGAAAGACGATCACCCGTCGCTCGTCAACCACATGATGTTCATCTGACCCTCCAATCCGGTCAGAGCCAAGTGTACCTGGGTGGGCATATTCGGGTTCTCAAAAGACAATTCTTCTGACATGAGAACCAGATTGTTCTTTTCGAAGCCTCCGTCGCTGTGAGGTCTGACGTTCGTGGCTTTCGATGCTGCATCATGTCATTCGTGATGTGTCTTCTCACGGGACGACCACCTCTTTGAAAGAAGGCCACTCGGAAACTCTCGTGAGGGTTGACGACGTGAAAGCGATAAAACCCTCTGCCATGCTCGAGGTAGTCGGGTCCCAGCATCGTTCCATCCTGTTGCAGATCAATGACCACTGATCGACTCTGAAAGATGTAAGGAATGAGGGATGATGACCTCACTGCAAATTTGTACGGGAGATGCCTCTGTTTGATCAAATTCTCATCGGCAGGGCAATAGACGGCGATGACATCGTTTAATTGGGGAGAGGTGACATTGCTGATGTTCACCGTGAACCAACCTTCAGCACCATATAATGTCTTTGGCTGTTATCTGATCAGAGTTCGCTTCGAACGATCCCGAGGACACACTGTAACGTGAAGAGTCACATTCTCCGAAGTAGTTATCGAGAAGTCAATGGGTCCAGAGATCTCATTTGGTGAAGCTGAATTGAGAGTTGGAGGTGCAACGAATGGATCAAAAGACTCATTTCGATCGTAGGACACCTGCGAGAAGATGGACAATAAGACGATGATGCTGCACGATGTCAGACAGCACCTGTCAACACAACTCACCCCACGTAGATGAAAAGGCTCTGTCGCTTATTCCTCACACAGTCGATCATCTTTTGGATGGGGGGACATATGTGACGCTGCGACTCTTTTTTGACGCTCGCACCGGTAAGGCTGAATTCTGCGAAACACTCAATTCCGGTAATACCCTGATGGTGACGCGACAGAATCAAAAGTGGATACCCCTTCTACATTTCTAATCTATTCATAAGCGTTGGCACAACTATATATATCTGTAGAAGGGCCGACGTGTGGTGGGTCGACACGTATGACCGTGACAGCCACACCGTCAATCGCCATAGGTTGAGAGAGAAGTTGAACGTACTCCGATCGCTTCTGCAATATCTTTGAAACAGTTTGTTTGGTCTCTCCTTCCATCAATTGATAGACCAGTCTCATCTCTCTGATGCGACGTTGATCGTTGATGTCTCTCGTCTTGAAAAACCTGGATGAAAATGAGGTGGTCAATGCGTCGTGCTTATCTCACCGTATGTTCTGGTATAATGGCTAGAAATAAGCCCACAGATGATCCACCGTTTAATGGGGCACCGTCACTCCAGTTCATATACTTGACGTTGATGCTGTTATCGAGAGTTGTGTCCGCCTGTTGCATCATCAGGAGAGACAGACGAACCTCCTTTGGCAGCCAACGACTTTGTAATTGCGCCGTATCCCTTCGTGGGTTCCATTGTCTGCGCGATCCATTTGGCTGTACGGGACATATTCTCCTCTTTTACGATGGTTACAACGTCCTCCTTACATGCATGTAATCAGTGGCTGCTTTCCTCTGCTGTGCCTTGCTCTTGCTACCCACTCCTGGCGAGATATTAGAGCGTAACAAGTGACGTAACTGCGACCACCTGTTAGATCGCGGCTGTTACGGAGCAAATCTTTTGTCTCCTGCAAGATCGACTTGGCTCCCTTTGTGAATCCTAATTCAAACTGCTCGCCGCAAAGCTGTTTTACAGTACCACCAGTGTGCCCCATCATTCTAAATGCATCGGGACCGATGGCATCTCAGTGCCTGGCCATTGTTTACATGCGTGGACGAGATCTGTAAATGGATGAGCGTGCGTTATGTTGTGTGATCTCACATAGTTCTGCCATCTCCCCTTGCTTAATCATTAACACGCACGATCAGCACCTTGGACTCTCATCCATTCACTCCTCTTCACGTCTCTTTATCTCTCTCCTTCGTGCAACTCTCTTCCACTCGCTTCATCTGCATCTCCACTTGCTCTCTCGTCAACTCTAATGTCTCTCCTTCCGCTAGAAGCTCCGTCGGTGCATTGTGGATCAACTCCAGGCACCGTGAAGACATTCCCTCGATGACTGGATTCACCTTCTCTCTTCAGACTCCCTCCTCCCTCTCCTCTCACCTTCTCGTATTCCTCCACCGTATACATTCGGAGGAAGGTGTCCACGAAGGAAGACAGGTCCTCCGAAGGTCTGTACCAACACATGAACAGCGTCAACAGCTTCCATCCTTGTATGCAGTTCTTCAAGATGAGATGCCTCCTCCGTTCAGTCTCTATCATCATCTAGATCGTCACCTGTTCAACTGAAGGATGATCTGAGCACACGATTCATCGGGTAGCTCCGAGTGGTCTGCCGTGATCTTGATGATCTCCCAGGCCACGTCAATCAGATCTACTCCCCTGCTGTTCGGTATATCTCCCATGAACGTTGCAATCAGTACACAGAGTGAAGGATATCAAGTCATAGAATGCGTTTTGTAAGGATATGTCGCGCGATAGTGATGGCTTCCCTCACCAAACGAGCTTTCGTTACGATGAGAGCCCGTTTGGGTGATAGCTGAGGGGATGAGCAGAGTGGACATCGGTGTGACTCACCGGTGAAGAGATGAACATCTCTGGTGTGGCACTCTTACCAAAGAGACTGTTTCTCTTCCCGAAATAACGGTCGCGATCGTCTGAATGGTGTGAGAGGATGATGGTGGTGATGTCTCACCGATGGATCTGAATCTCCAGGGTAGTGGCATCAGCAGTTGATTGTAGTCGACTTCTACCTTTCTAAATTCTTTCGGCTCTGATATGGGTGTCTTCTTCAGTTGTGACATCGTCAGCACGGTAGAGCCTATGTCTATCAGTCTCCCTCTCCTCTGTTCACTTCACCTTCCACTTTGTGTTCTTCATTGAAGGTCGTGATGCGTTCGATCTCCTTGATGCCCTTCTCTGCGTCTTTCATCCAGGCCCGTTGTTCCTCGACGTTTTGAAAGAAGATTCGATATTCCTTCGGTTCGTTCTGATCGTGAGCGATGATCTGCATGATGTCTATGTGATGTTAATCATAGAAGCAGAGTCCACGTGTGCAGATGATGATGAAGATGTTGATGATGAAAGAAGGAAATGTTCTCACATCGATAAGGGATGGATAGATCGTGTACAGTGCAAGAGTGGAAAGGAATGATGACTTTCATCCTGGCGTTCGATCCGTTTCGGGTCATGGAGCTGAACATGATGAGGTCGTTGCACATCATCAGATGCCACTTCCTCTCCTTCTCGATGCCTCCCGATCTCATCTCCTGCACCGTCCTCTCTTCTAATTCTCTGACGAATCTGATCGACTGATAAGTTCCATCGTGTCTCTATGTCTTCACTCACAGTCTGTGTCGCGTGACCAATTGAAAGTCTTGCATGGAGGGTGGAAGGATCAATTTGTCTCGGAATTCGATCAATTTCTGCCGATTATCCGCCGTTCTTTTTATATTTCAGTGTCACGCGGTATATCGTAACGGTCTTTGTCTCTGTGACATTCCATCTCACCTCTTCTTCTCGTTGACGTGTTCGGCCACTCCACCGAGTATAACGATGGATTTCTACCGTGACAGTCAGAGAATGAACGAAATTGAAATTCGACTCACGGCGATATTCTCGTAGTCTCGATGCTCCTTCCACGTGTTCTTGTACAACTCTTGCAGTAACAACTTGTACCTGGGAATACGTTGTACGGGCCGAATGAGGAAATCGGCCAAGTCGAACGATCGATCTTCCTCGGGCAGAGATTTACCGTGCTCTTTCCACTCACTCTTGATCTCCACCTTTTCGTATTCGTTCTGTACCCTTTCAGCGAGAGAAGACATGTCCCTCTCACCTTGATCAACAGAGAAGCTGCGTCGTAGTTCTGTACATAAGGACTGTAAGCCTTGAAGAAGGCAGCGAGCCGAACGAATATAGTACCGATGCAAGTGGATGGAGTCCACTGCAGGTAGCATTCTTTCAGGTCGGATAACAACATCTCTGATATCTATCGCGTTGAGTGTCGTTCTTCGATGGATGTCACCTTGTATATGATCTCTATGTTGGAGAACATGATGGAGATGTTGTCGATGTCGATCATGTTCTTGTCTTTGACGATGGTCAAGAAGGACACGACGTGCTTCAGTGCTGCTGAATACACTGCCTCTGTTGTGTAGATCTCTTCCACGATCTATCTCTCTTCAATTCTCCCTCTCTACTTTCTATCCTCTCTATTTCTATCCTCTCTAGTTTTACTCTCTCTTATTTTCTGTTTTCTGTTTTCTATTTTCTATCTTCTATTTTCTATCTCCTATCTTCTATCTTCTTCGCTACTCTATCCTACCCTCTATTCTCTCTTCCTCAATGTCATCTCACCTTCGTTCGGTACTTGTGCTGTCTCCTCCTCTTGTACAATTCGTGCCTCGCCCTCAACAAGTGTACCGCCCTCCTTCATTCAGTCCTCTCCCTTCATTTCTCTCACCGATTCAACTGCAGACACTCTTCCGTCGTCGCCCTCGTCACGAACGCATTCGTCTCCTTCCGAAGTGATCCATTTCCATTCCTACATCTGTGAGCCCGTGCGGACCACTTTTTCCTCACGATTTGAATAGTCTCGTCATCCTTCGTTTCGTCTTCGGTTTCGGTGGCTTCGGTGGAGGTGTCTGTGGAGTCTGAGGCGACTGTGCCTTGTTCTCCCAAAAGTTTTTGACGTCGGCAAATTGTTCGTTGTGAATTCTGACTCTCGGTCCAGTGAGGGGACGTAAGGCCATGTTGGGTGATCTGTCATCTCTCGTCTCTTTTCGTTCGTGAAGAAGAGAAATCACCTGGGAGGGATGGCTGGAGGTACCCGAGCGTCTGGTTCGTTCATGGTGAGGCTGTTGTGAGGTGGTATGCACTCGGCCGATTTGATCATGTTGATATGTACACGGTTGTCTCTGTCGTCCTCACTCCCTCTCTAATGTCTTTCAGTTCCGATGAGGTGCAATCGATGGTGGAGTTCAAACCTGGTCGAATCGGATGTGATCAACGGAATGTGTTCGCACTGGGATGGCATGTTGTCGAGGTGGTTTGTTTCCAGAGAACTTTCCAATCAGATTAGTTATGAAATTTGTATCTTGACTAGTGCTTCGACTCGGGCTTCTATAGAATGTGAATCTCTGTGATTCGACTCCTTATCACCCTCTTTCACTCTCCGAACATGTGCTCATTGTGTCATCTGTATCGGTCAAAGGAGATGGTGGCAAGTCATCGACATTCGACTTCGACTTTGCAAAGTGTTAGACGTTATCTTTACGCTGATGCGCACCTTGAATATGCCTTTGCCCTTGACTTTATTCCATACTGCAGTCACGGGTCGCTTTGACTTCTTCTTTTCAGGTGTCTGCCTCTCACTCATGCGGCAGACTTCCTCCTCTTCAGGTCTCTGTCGCTGCGATGTCTGGGTGTCCGTGTGACATAATTGCGTTGTAGATGAAAATAATCAACGTAGAAAAGAGCGAGAAGACCATTCTTAAGTAGATTGCATCGAGACAACATGAGCGGAAACCAGGAGAGAACCTTCATTGCTATCAAGCCCGACGGAGTCCAGAGAGGTCTGGTGAGTCTCAAATCCACACTTTCTCTCTCGTGCATTTCTATCATATCCATCGTCCATCTGACACGATCCAGACCGGAGAGATCATCGCCCGCTTCGAGCGCAAGGGATACCAGCTCGTTGCCCTCAAGATCGTCCACATCTCCAAGGAGCACGCCGAGGCTCACTACTCCGACCTGAGCTCCAAGCCCTTCTTCAACGGACTCTGCGAGTATCTGTCCTCCGGACCCGTCGTCGCCATGGTCTGGCAAGGAAAGAACGCCGCCAAGGGAGGACGTGTCCTCTTGGGCACCACCAACCCCCTTGACTCCGCCCCCGGCACCATCCGTGGTGACTTCGCCCTCGATGTCGGAAGGTACATGTCTAATGATCTTCTATAATGTCACACAACTCTCAACTCACCTCCACAGAAACATCATCCACGGATCTGACTCCGTCGAGTCTGCCGAGAAGGAGATTGCCCACTGGTTCAAGCCCGAGGAGCTCGTCTCTTGGACCCCCGTTGCCAAGAGCCAGCTCTACGAGAAGCCCTAAAGACCCGCTCGCTCTCTATAAAAGACGAAATTGGATGAGACCTTTTATTCGTGTATACTGCTCAGAAATTCTTCCTTCTTGGGTGGATCCAACAATAAATAGTTGTGGGCCTTCCCCACGTTGCCCTCTAGCTCTTGACGACAGATCTCTCTATAGGGTGGCTTGAAACTTCTCACGCACACCACGAGGAACGTCACCATGCGTGTCCTGCGTCTTTCAGCTGCGACCATGCATCTCTCTTCACCTCTCTTCTTTCGTCAAGTTCAACGTAACGAGCAGATCGACGACACGATCGACGCCCTTCATCTCGGTGAACGTCTATCGTTTGTGAGTCATTGTGCCTCTCTTCTTCTCACCTTTTGTGTGTCGGTGTCGCCCATCAGCACCGCCTCGAGGATCTCTAATGTGACCAGGGACAATGATTGTTCATCGACATACTTTAACAGCGTCTGTTCGAGTTCAGTCGCGATATGGAACGAGTGGATCACTTGTATCAATCCCTTCTTCGCGGGAGTGTTGATCTTGGTCAATGTGATGACATTATCGTGGTCTATCGTGAACAGTCCTTGTATCGTCTCCAGACCTCGTAATCTCTCTTCGATGGTGACTGGACTCCATTTTGTCCACTGAGGTCCAGTCTCTATGCAGTGTTCAAAGACATCTGTCGTCACTACATCTATCATCAGATCTCGATGGGTCACAACCAATGCAATAGATTGATATGATATGATTCAGACTCACACGACTTGTATGTCTCCTCTTGTAATGCTCGGAAAACGGCCTTTTGTTCTCCTCGCAACGATTGTATGAGATCTCTTAATTCCGTCAATCCAACCAGCCTAATCGTTGAGATTTGACCTTGTTTCATCTAATAAACCATTTCAGTGCCCCACATCGAGATTTCGTATGAGATGTCGACCTTTCGTAGAGCTGCATCAATCTTGTGTATTATCTCTCTTCGATGGCGATCGAAAGTCAGCCAATTAGAGAACGCTGCTGCGTCCTCTGCTGTCATGATGATCTGTGCGGAAAAAAATTGTGAGAGATGCGATGTCATCTTCCACGGGCAACAGAAATGAGTGCCCTGAAGGGAATCTTGTTCTCAGAGTTTGACCATATCGTTGGCCCAAAGATCAGCTTTCAATTGCCACAGGGGTATGTCGTCTGTAAATGACGGGTCTCACATCTAATGTGAGCAGATGCATCTCTGTAGAGACGTTCGAGGTATCTCACGAGTACATCATCACCAAACCTAATCTCGCCGGAAGGCTCATTACATTGTGAGAACCACATCACCCCTCATCTTCTGATCTGAACAGTTCTGTGTCTAATCTGTTGATCATGGGACATCCCATTCTATTAGAGGATTCCAAATACCCTCGTAACTATTATTTATTCAACCTCTGTTTCATTCTCGACAGACATGTCACTCAGTACGAACAAGTGAACCCTCCATCTCCTCTCAAAACTGAATTCGAGCAGGTGCTTCGTAAACTAGCCAATCAACTGCGCACCATCGAGGTGAGCCATCATCACGATTCTCAACTGAAGAATGACAACAGAGAGAGAGCGAATTTGTATCGAGTCAAGACACACGACAGACATTCCAGAAGATCGTCACCCAGGTGTTCCATTCTCTATGTGACTCTGGCCAGTGTGCCATACCTGTCGGTGATCATCATCCATCTCTTCTGTAGACTGATGAACAATAGACGAGGCGAACATTATCAATCTGAGATTATTTCCCAAATTAAAGAATCCACCCGGGGTGGTGATGGAACATCAGGTGCCCATCATCACTCAGGACATCGATCTGTTGTCTTCTCGTCAATGGGACCTCGCCGTTCAACAGGTATCTCTCTTCCTCTCATCACTCATCCGTGTCCCCCTCCATCATCGATCGCGTGATGACAGATGCAGGTCCTCCCACACATCGATGGAATCAACCACATCAAGAAGATATCGACACTGTCCAAAGTCTCCCTCGACACGGTTCAGAAGTGTATTCAACAGCTGATGTGAGAGCCAAACGATGTAGATGAGCTCCCGCTGAGAACAACAGGTACCTCAAATACGTATCACTGGTCGACATCTTTCAGTATTCAAACATCTACACCTGCACCCCATCCATCTACGACATCGCAAATGATCCAGCGGCGCAGGATGAATGCGTACGCTACGTATGCAGGTCGGATTCTGCACCCCCTCCACCTTCTTTTGACAAGATCTTCTCTCTCTACGCTTCTCTCAAACCTTCCCTCTGCCTCCGTGACTTCTGTCAGGAGCACGACACCGCCTTCCAACGCATCGATGTCAGACGTTTCATCCTCTTTGGAGTACTGAACGGATTCATTCGCAGGGTCCACCGATACCCTCTCATGAAGAGATCACAGAGGCCACAGCAGACGATGATCAAAGGTGGGGAGGATACGGCACCGATGAGAAGATCTCACGCTCGCAGGTAACTCGGCCACGTTGAGATCGGGTGATTTAGATGGAAAGAAATCGTGCGATCAGCTCTGCTCTTCTCTGTCCATTCCCTTTGACAAACTGGATCAATCTCTCAAATCAGACAAGGAGATCGTCCTCTTATGTAAATGATTCTCGCCTCTCGATTCTTCTTACAAACGATGTATACCGTAATCGATTTATTGTTTACATTCAGATGAGAGCGTCCGTGAGCTCTCTGACCTATTACGCAAGTGAGCTGACTGACGAAGAGAGTCCTCCAAAAGATTCGTGTGTGAACGAAGAGAATCACCTTTCCCACGATCCTACCGGGAAGGTTGTTGGTGGGGTTGTAAGGATCGTAGTTGGGTCCGAACTGGCTGTAGTCGTTGTAGTAGTTGGGCACGAAGCCGGGGTAAGGAGGGTAGCCTCTCTTGCTTGTCTCACGCGAGTTGAAAAATCCGCTCGTCACACCTGACCTTGTCACGATAACTTCTCTCTGTACTTGTACTCACTCTTGGGGAAGCTCTTCTCTCCCATCACGCTGTCTGTACACATATTATCAGCATTGTGAGACTCGTATCATGATGATCGTCACCTAAGACTTGGACTGGGTTTCCTCCAAAGTTGTCGAGGGAGGGAACTGATGGGGTAGATCTCTTCGAGTGGTGGTAGGTTCCGTCTCCAAGGTGAAATTGATAGTCGTTATCATCGATGGGGGCACTGCGACGGTTGTACTTGTTGGGGTATCCTCTGTAGTCATCTTGTTGAGGGTAGTTGTTGTAGCTGTTGTAGTTGTTGTTGTTATTCCAGTTGTTGTAGTTGTTGTTGTAGTTGTTGTTGTATTTGTTGTAGTTGGGGTATCCTTGAGAGTAATCATATTCTGCTCGTTGGTGAGATGAGAGACGGGGTGACACTTACCCTCGTAGGATTCGTAATCTTGGTACTGACCGTAGGGGTAGTCGTATTGCTGATGGTGATCGTACTGCTCGTAGTGCTCTTGGTAAGGATAGCCATTGTTAGGTGGGTAGTTGTTGTAGCCTGTTCATCATCACGACCATGCCCCTTCAACCTTCTTACCATTGTTTCCTTGGGACATAAAGTTGACGGGGCTGTTGGCAAAATCGAAGCCTTGTCCACCGAAAGGGGAGTTCGCGGCCGACATGAGATCGACACCTCCAGCATGAGCGATCGCGGCTGCACCTCGTCATCCACCACTCGTCAGTTCTATCTCACCTGCCACGGGGCGAACGATCTTATCAGCTTGGGGCAGGAAGGATGACGTCAGGGGTCTGTCTTGCACGTTGACTCTGGGAGCAGAGGCGGGGACGAAATTGGGAGTGTAAGCGGGTGCGGACACATCTTGGTTTCCCTGCGAGGGTCCCTCTACGGCACCGAAGCGGACGTTGGGCTTGTTGCTTGCCTGGGAAGAAATGGGAGACGCGGCCAAAATATTGGGACCGGCAGTTGAGGTCGGTCCACCGTAGGTGGGTGGGGGTGATGAGTAGGATGATCTGAACGTGGGCGCGGGAGAAGTAACACCTTGTCCTGCAGGACGTTCAGCGTGGGATGATATGATGATGTGCAGATTCACCGCTGACGGCGGAGAGGGAGAGGAGTAAGATCACGAGAGTAGATCGTCGCATGTTGGATTGGAATGATTCTATCGTATCAGAAACCTGGTTCCATTCCAAATGTTGGATGTTTCCATCCAGTGTTTGGATTTCCTCCATTGTAGTGAGCGGACGAAAGGAGCCGAAAATTATCGCACCCGGTTCAACTCTTCTCCCTCAGCCTCTATCACATCCAACCGGATGAACGTCTTTCTTCTCTTCCGTAACGTCCAGGAGATATAGATGGTGACTCGTGAGATCGATCTCACTCATGATCGAACCGAGATGAACCGACATCTTTTATTGCAACCTCGTCCTCCAAGATTACAAGAGACTCATTCGCGTCAGAGGTGCGGCGTTACAGTCTCTTGATGCTCTTTTTCTTCTCGACGGCCTTCTTGACTGCCTCCTTGCTGGCGGGCGCAGCAGCGACTGGTTTCTTGGTGGTATCTACAGGTCCACAGCCACCTACTGCGGCGGTCTCTACGATCTTCTTGGCGTGGATCTCTGTCATCAGCTTGGCATGCTTGGCGTAATCATCGTACCTATCTGAGCTGAGTACGATGGATCTGAGATCAGACTCACTTCTCAAGGAGCAGCTTTCCAGCCTCTTCGTTGAGAGCAGATTCGGGGTTGGGCACGATGAGAAGACACTTGATGGTCAGGAGGACATGCTTGATACCGAGCTCTGGCTTCCAATCCTTCTTCAGAGTGTTGACGCAGATCTCTCCCTTGGCAGATACATTGGGATGGAAGATCTTGGTGGCGAAGTAACCTTCTCATTCTTCAGAAATGGATCGCATCGTTCTATGATGGTTCACCCTTTGGTGGGGAGTTTGGGAAATCTGGGCTCAACTTGAGCTTGATGCGGAACTGTCCACCCTCGTATGGTGTTCCAGCGGGTCCGTCGATGAGAGATTGAATGTCCGAGACGTCTTCCTCGTTCAAGATAACACGGATACCCTCCGGTGGGCCCTCTACGAGTTCGGTGACCTCCTTCATAATCCTCCTCATTGTGGCGGGGGGTAAGTTCTCAGTGATGCTCTAGTGTCGCTTAATGTCGCTTAATATAAATAGAGTTCTCTCACCATTGCGGGCTCTCTCTTTGTTGACTGATTGAAATTTGAAAGAGCTCTGTTTTTGAATTTTGGCGCGCGATTAGGAAAAAAAAGAGAGGAGGATTTACAATCGTGGACAGATCGATTCTTTTCAGATCACCATCACCACATCGCCGACCCAAAGTCAATACCTTCAGCTTCCACCTTCAATATCGTAATGTTATCTTCCAATCCTTGGGACCTTATAGCAGAAAAAGAAACTGCACAAGCGCGCGCGGCACCTGCGGCAAGTGAAGCGAAGAAGAGGAATAAGCCTAAACAACAGAAAGAAGTATCCCCTGCAAAGACTGTCTCATATGATGCCCCTTGGATGTGGGAATCATGGACCGCCGCCCCTGTCGAAGAGGATTGGCAGGAGGTGTCCACAAGAAAGGCTAAGGGCAAGTCTGCAGCGGAAGAGAGAGAAGAGGCCCTATCGAATGCTTACACCCCTGTTGGCGATGTCGAAGTGGAGAGAATCGCCGCGAAACCCAAGAGAGCGGTGAAAAAGAGTGAACCTCCTACTCCGAACAAGTACGTGGCAGAGCCAATCAAGAGGACCGGTCCATACATTGAAGACACTCAAGAGGACTTTTCACCAGCAAAGAACAGCGTCAAACGAACGACGGAAGGAACGATAGGAATAAGCCAGCTGCAGAGTAATAATACATTCAGCGTATTAGAATCGGCCAAACCTACCATCACCCCACGGGCAACACCTCCGGCGGTGAATACGACATTGGATAAGAACAAAAAGACGAAGAAAAAGCCACAAGCCACGGTCACCTCCGCTCCTCTGAAACCTCCGGGCTCTAAGCCAGCCAAGGTGAGTTTCATCTCCTCTATTCCTTCGTCCTCTTCGTCTCCTCTCATTCGTCTCTCACTTCCCATCCATTTATTCTATTTTATTCATCTCTGCAGGTGGAGAATGTGTGGGTGACCAACGGAGCACCAAAGGGTCTGGCGGTCGATCTTGGGGTAGAGAAGAACAATTTAGATCCAGGTAACCGAAGACCATCCATCGGATCACAATTCCCCGCATTAACTCCATCCGGCATCACGCCCACCATCATCTCATCCACAACGACACCACCACCGACGACAACCATCATCACCCCCAACACATCATCACAGCCATCGGCAGAAGAGCTCGAAGAAGAGACACCATCACCCACACCCATCATCGTCCAAGACGAGAGGTTCAACCCGGCCACCACCGTGGGCCCCGTGGGAAGAGGTTACGCCAACGAGAGAACAGAAGGCAACATCTTATCCGTGGAGGCCCTCCTTGCAGACTCCCCCACCCTCAGCGTCGTGGATCTCCACAGCGGCATCCACGAGAAGACGTTAGAGGAGGAACAGCTCGAGCTCATGCGTGAAATCGAAGAGAAGAAGAGGAGGGTGGAGGAGCTGAGAAACATGGAAGAGCTTCGAAGGAGAGAAGACGCTCGATTAGAAGAACTGAGAAGAAGAGAAGAACAGAGGAGGATGAGTGAAGGTCCCATGGGCTACCACCCCATCTACGGATCCATCGAGGGCCCACATTTGGGCGGGAACTTGGGCCTCCAGGGAATGAAAGGACACGGCGTGCAGCACGTGGAGCAGATAGTGTATCAGCCCCCAATGCACTCGCAGCCTTACCATCCCCTCTTGGGAAGACTTCCCTACGATCCCTCGCCGCGACTGCCTTACGAGCCACACTCTATGGAGCCGCACTCCATGGATCCCCTCTCTCACGGCTTCTTTCACTTGGGTCTGGGCTCGCACCCCGCGCAAGAGCAGGTCGTCCACTCGGAACAAGATCTCATCAACTCGATGATGATGGACGACATGTCTATGAACCGGGCGAGGCTGTCGCAATCGACGTCTTCGGCTTACAATGGAATGCCATCTGGTTACTCTCAAGAGGTCATGTATGAGGGGCAGGGGCTACCGATGAGCTCTCATGGAGAGTTGAGAAGGAGTGGACCTCCCGGTTTCAACGGGGCTGCGAGGCCTCTGCCGCCTGGCTTCGGTGGTAGGGGAAATTTCGGGCCGATCTACAACCCGCCAGCGACCATGAAGACCCACCCCGCCTTTGGTGCTTTGGAGGAAGACCCCAACCTGGACGAACCTCTCGAGAGAAAGACGCCGTCTTCTTATGTCATTCCAGCGAAGAGGAGGAACATCGATTAGTGTGGATAAACGCTTGTGTTCGAAATGTTTCTTTTTGCATTTTACGTTGTAGATGATAGGATTAAATTCTTTTTTCGGAAGGAAGAAAATGAGGGGAAAGGGATCGGAAATGTAGACAGAGTGTCGACAGAAGGAAAACGGGAAAGCATCACGACTTTCTTTCAACAACAAAGAGAGAACATCACGCCACTTTCTTATTAGAAAGGGAAGCTACTTCGAGGACATCTAAATCAACCAACAAAGGATTACAATGGCTGACGTAGAAGGGTGAGTCGATTCATTTTCCATCTGATTTCGATTGGGCAATGTTTAGAACGAGTAATAATGGAGGTTCAGAGAAGTAACTGAGCCCACCACGACCCAAGAGGAGGGTGCCGGTTCAGTCATCTCCGCACTGAAGGAGGTGCTGAAGAAGTCCCTCATCAACGACGGTTTGGCCCGCGGACTCCACGAGTGCGCCAAGGCCCTCGACCGTCGTCAGGCTCACGTTGCCGTCCTTGCCTCCGACTGTGGAGAGAAGGATTACGTTGCGTGAGTCTTTTGCATCCATCTTTATCTCTCATCGAGAAGGAGAGCTGATGGAGGTTAGTTTGGTTGAGGCTCTGTGCAACGAGCACGGAATCCCCTTGGTCAAGGTCCCCGAGAGCAAGCAGCTCGGAGAATGGGTCGGTCTGTGCCACCTCGATAAGGAGGGTAAGGCCAGAAAGGTCGTCAAGTGCTCTTGCGCCGTCGTCAAGGATTACGGAGAGGAGTCTGAGGCCCTCAACATCCTCCTCAACCACATCAAGCAACAGCAATAAGATTTTTTCTATAAATCTGGCGCGGTTTACTCCAACATCCTCTTGTCTAAAACATCAGGGTGAATCAATTTGATGGATGATTCGGCCGTGTGCATTCGTTTGGAAGAGACCGATCGATCGCCTCAGATACTCTCGATTCTGTCTCATCCATCACAACAATTGATAAGCTGAACATCGGTCTTGTACACAAACGGAATACTGATCATCAGGCACATAGATCCGATGATGTTAGAGGTGAAAGCCAAACAAATCAACAAACAGGAGGAGAGGAGAAGGCCTGATCTGATGAGGACAGTTGAGAATTGACAGGCGTCCGATTCAGCTAACGATTTTATCCGAACATCCTCCGAGCTGGAGGAGATGAACAACTCGAGATGATGGGACGACCCCATAAAGCGTGTAATTCCTGCAAACAATCTCACGTTGCTTGTGGAGAGGGTGACCTCATTTCCTGTTTGATTAATCCACAATCTGATTCGACATCACAGTTCGTCCTTGTCACCGGTGTGTGAGATTGAGGCGCCAATGCACCGACACTGAGGTATATCACGAGGCATATCTGAATGAGCGGGATCTGAATGTTTGGGATGGTCGGACTATCAACATGCCGCCACCTGCGATCTCTTCTCAAGCGTTCAGTTCTCCTCAAGAATTACCTTCAAATTCATCACCGACCATCTCGGTGGAGTCAAACTTTGGTTGGCCTTTCGAAATGCAGAGCAGTCCTTGGTGGCCTCAACCTCTCGTCTATCAATCCGACGAGTTGCCAGCTCTCTTCGAGAAGATGAAAGAGTTGTATCAATCGAGGTGTGTCACCGATCACTCAAACTCTTTGTGACCCCATTAGAGGTTGGATGGGAGAACGAGAGGCATCAATGTTCATCAAAGCGGCGGGAGAAACAGTCTTTCACCGTCTGTCTCGCCTGAACATCAGCGAAATGCGCTCCGCCATACAGGTATCTTCGAGACATCATCACCCACACGTTCATCGTCACCACAGAAGCAGAGAACCGTCGTTTCAGCCAGTCCCATACCTTGTATCCTCGTTGACGCCAGTGGAAAGGTGATCACATACGATCGTGATGACTGATATGACCCAGCCCGTCTTCGCAAATGATGCCTTCTACGAGTTGACTTCGTCACCTTACCTTGTCGAAGAGTTGGATATTGTGAGCTACACTTCCATGTTCGACGTTCCAGACCTGAGCAGCTTCGCTTATTTGGCATTCTCGGTGGAGAGAGTTCAGAAGATACCGGCATTCTTTCAGATCCACCAGAAGAAGGATTATTGTACGCAAGAGAGACACGGGATGGTGGGAGATCATGATGATGATGATGGGATGACGTGACGTGCAGACGTTTGTGGAGGGTGTCCTTTGGTCACACAAAGAGATGAACGAAGAGCGTATTCCGTACTGTGCAGCTGTATACTTGCTCGTGTCACCTCAGTCGCTCCGATGATGGAGAGCCGTCCACAGTTTTTTTCAAGAGGTTCCAATGTATCCAATATAAATAAAAGTTCTCACGCGGCTGTATCAAGAGTGTCGAACCATTTAGACCCTTGTGTAGAACGCATGATAGAAGACATGAGGAGTGATAAAGATCTGGATCGACATGAACGACATAAATACCGCAAGTATCTTTTAAATGACGAACATCCATGGTGCCTCCTCCCTCATCGGTACCACCACAATGAACTACCAATTCTAAGAAATGAGCCAGACGTCCCCGGGTCGGGTTTTGGATCGGAAGTATATTCCGAAAAAAGTTGACAAGCAGACAGACTGGGAAGAAGAGACGAAGACGTGCAGGTGGATCAACTAACACGAGAAGGATAGAAATAACAGAAGGATCAGAGTCATCCGACCGCTGACAGATGATGAACATGTTGGCTGCAACGCGGGTGTCGAAGGCCAAGGTAACGACTCTTCCGAAGCAGCAACTGCTCAATTCTGGTAAAGACGGCGTCAACTCTGCGAGGTGATTCGACATCCTCGTGTATGTTTGCGACCATTCTATCATCCTCTATGGACTCGTCAATGGGCGCAGTGTCACTGAAATTCGATCAGGATCGCACGTTCGAGTATAGAAGCGACTGATACATCTTGGATTCCTGATGGTGCCGTAAGTCACTGTCCTCTTTGTGAGCTTCCCTTCGGTTTACTTCGAAGAAAGGTGAGAATTATCCTCTTCAATCGATACTGACTCCGTCGCGCAGCATCACTGTAGAAGATGCGGTGAGATACTCTCTTAGGTTGAGAATCACCTCATGCTGATTCTCCTCGCCAGGTGGTATATTCTGCGCAAAGTGTTCGACGTCACGTATCTTTCTGCAATTAGAACAAGTTAGAGTCTGTGACGCCTGCACGTTACACCGTGAGTCGATCGAGTGAGATCGCGTTTTGAGATACGACAGTTCACGGAGAGGAAGAGAATGCCAGCGTGGAATTATACACAGACGAAGGGGACAGAACGAACACGAAATGGTCATTCGACCATCTCGGAGATGGCAACATCCGAGATTGGTTCGCCGTCATCCACCAATCCCATTCAGACCAACACTACACTCAACATCACTCCGATTCATCTCGACTGGTGACATCATTCACATCCATCTCCTACTCACATGTGCAGCTCAACAAGAAATTATTCTGCGGTATATCCACCGCACTGCGACCGGTTCTGTGGCCGCAATTAGCCGAGAGCTCAGAGATCCACAAGAAGAATGCTGGTGTCTACAAGGAAATATTGGACATGATGCCCGGCGCATGCAAGTATGTCGATCAGATCAACGCCGACGTGCCTCGAACATTTCCTTCTCATCCGTTCTTTCGAGACCAAAAGGGTCAAGAGTGAGTTGATGATGTGACGATGTCGATGATCTGATGATGGCAGTCAATTGAGAAACATTCTCATGGCTTTCTCTGTCTTAAAGGGAGACATAGGATACTGTCAAGGCCTCAATTATCTCGCAGGAGTCATTCTATTGCACATGGAGGAAGAGGTGGGTCACATGTGATGAGGGTGACGCTGACGCATGCCACAGAAGACGTTATGGATGTTGATGCAGCTGATGAAGAAATACGAATACGGAGGGTTCTATGTGGAGGGAGCACCCGCCTTAGACACATGCATGAAGATCATCGATAAGACGATGAAGAATCACATGCCAGACTTGTGGAACCACTTTGTGAGTCAAAGATCATCATCATCATGGCGCTGATGTCATCAGGACAAGCACGGTTTCCCCTTTCAGATCTTCGCGTCTCAGTGGCTCAAGACAATCTTCTCTTACAATTTCCCGATGGACTTAGTCTTCCGCATCTGGGACGTCTTTCTAGCCGAGAAACTCAATTTTCTACTGTGGGTCACTTTCATGATCCTAGACAACAGCCAGGGTGAATTTTTCATCGTTTCCACCGCTCGACACAAGCAACTCTTAACGATCTCACAGAAGAGCTGTTGACCATGTCAGACACACAACTGATGAGCTTCTTCAACCGACTTCCCGACAGAGCTTTCATCTCGCTGAGGGCCTCCCTGGAGAGTCAGACTTGACACACTGTATCGATCGACCAACGAATATATATCTATTTCAACGCAAAACACCGACAATAGAATACCCTGTAGAACATTCTCTTCATTTCCTCTATTCTTGCGCGTTTTCCTTTGCCTTCTTCGCCTTGTACAACACGGCGGCCTTCTCTGCGGACGTCACGATTCCCTTGATGAAAGCGCTGGAGAATCCATTGTGTTCCATCGTGTTCAGGCCGGTGATCGTACAGCCTTGTGGTGTCGTCACACGGTCCACCTGCAGAGTGTGAGGGGAGATGGATGGTGAGAGATCGGTGCACCTCTCTCTCCGGGTGGCTGTCTCCAGACAACAAGAGTTCGGCAGCGCCCTTTGCAGTCTGAGCGGCGAGTTTGATGGCCTCTTCAGAGTGGAATCCGATCTCGATGCCTCCCTGAGCTGCAGCTCGGATGGCTCTGACATCTCATCAACATGCGATCCATCATCACGCATTCGAATGGCGGTCGATGGACATTGCAAAGACCAACAGAGGATGCCGCACCTGAGGAAGAAGGCGATTCCACAAGCGCAGAGAGCTGTGGCGGGGACCATCTGATCCTCGCTCACCACGAGGGTGGAGCCGAGGGAATCGAAGATCTGCTTCGATGTCTGGAGGCCGGGTGACTTTCCATCGGCCGCAGCGAGACAAGTCATGGACTCGCGGAAAGCGATGGCCGTGTTGGGCATGGCTCGAATCAC
Source organism: Planoprotostelium fungivorum (assembly GCA_003024175.1). Classification (NCBI taxonomy): domain Eukaryota; phylum Evosea; class Variosea; order Cavosteliida; family Cavosteliaceae; genus Planoprotostelium; species Planoprotostelium fungivorum. The sequence goes on along the minus strand of MDYQ01000055.1, from coordinate 79,471 downwards.
TTCGGCCTGCGAGATCATTAGCTTCAGATTGGATGGTGATGTGTCTGTGTTGTGATTACCTTGTCGTTTCCAATCCGCTTGCGGATGTCAGAGATCTCTGCACCTGTGGACGGTGAGTGAAAGATGCGACGGGACCGTGAGGATGAAGATCACCTGAGATGACGGAGATGATGAGGTGATCATCACGGATCTCGCTCCTGGTGGAAGGATCAGTTTAGAGGACCCCATGACACCTCACTTGATGGATTCCAACAGATCATTCAGAGTCTGTGGGGTGACGGCTAAGATGAGGATGGAAGCTGCCTTCACAGCGGCAACGTTGTCTCTTGTTGCTTTGAGCCCCTCTTTGTTCTCCTTCTCGAATCTCTCCAGTGATTCGTTGCTGCGTCTGGTAATAGTCACATTCTGAGCTGGGACTAACTTTGCAAAGACGATTCCCTTGGCAATGGCCATACCCTGCATCATGTTAGATCTGATACAGGCTGAGCGTGTGATGATGACTGACGATGTTGCCACAGCCAAGGATAGCTATCTGAGTGGAGGGGTTCATTGTGATGTTGGTGCTGTGCTCTTGTCACTGACGCGTCACAATCTGGTATTTGTAGAAGGCATCCAAACATTTGGCTTTATTTTTGAGCTCAGAGCAAAAGACTGAGAGCAGCTCTCAGTCTCGATCGAGGTGAGGAGCTTGGAGGCGATTTAAAATCCACGGCAGGGTCGTTGTTTCGATGTGACGTAAATTTCGTGTTGCACGTGACAGATCGGCCCACACACAACGATCGGACACTTCATAATGGGGCGACTTCTGGTACTCTCTTGCCTCTTTCATCGATCCCTCGCTGTATCTGTTTGTCACGTGAGTACAACAAATCTCAGCTAATGCTGATTGGTTCAGCATGGGATTTGTGAGACGTCGGCTACGCAGCGAGTGTCCCCAGCGATGAAGATGTATTTCCACTTTGGATATGCTGAATATATCCTCTTCTCCGGTTTGGTCCCTCAATCTCCTCAGCAGTTCATCTGCAGCTGTGCCGTCTTGTTTATCCTATCTTCGTCGCATCAGGTAGTGTTGAACTCTACCTTGGATTTGTCAATGACCCATTCAGTTCTTGAAACATACGCTGGAGATCAGACAGGGGGCATGGCTCAAAAAGATACAGAAGTGAGAACATTTGTCACAATGTTCTCCATTGGTGTAGAAACACTTCTGAACGATGAAGGGGCAAGCGCAGTGACATCAAAGAAGAATTGATGTGCGCCACTCTGAAGTTCATCGAAATCATCTTGGGTTTATGTCTCATGCTCCTTCTCATGACCTTCAACGTCGGCATCATCTTCTCCATCCTCCTCGGTGGTTGCACGTGGCACATCATATTCCAGCCGTGAGCTCAACATCATCGACATCACCCATGATGACTCTCATAGATTCGTATCAGAAGAGAAGAAGTCAAAGAAGAACAAATTAAGGATGTCAGGCATCAATGAGCTCGCGACGAGCAGACGAGAGTCACCAACGGGTCCTCCCTCTCCCCTGTTGAGCGTTTACACCGAGCGGCTGGGCAAACTACCCTCACGCACCAGCACTGCAGATAGGATCGAGCTATGAAGAAAATGATACAGCATCGATTCATCAGTCACGATGACTGGATGAAGTGAAGACAACGAGAAAAGAGCAAGATAGAAATAGATATTGTACAACTCGTTCGATAAGTGCACTCGTTCACTCACTTTTGTCCTTACTTCACATGTGGATGTTGGTGTGAGCCTTGGAATCTCAAAATCGGCCGGAGAAGTCGCTCGAAAAAAAAGAAAAACGAGAAGTTCCATCTACAATTCGGCATTAGCTCCCCATCGCTAGACCTCATCTGTTCCATCCGTGACTTCTAGAGGCACTTACAAGGTCTGTGGTAGAGTTCATCCAGATTCTAATTCCTGACCTTCTCTAGTTCGACATAAATGAGCTCGGAAGAGAAAGGGTACCTGCTGATCTCAGCACCTAAGACGAGGGAGGATACATACAACACCCTCACAAGAAAGATCAGCGATGAGAATGACTTGGCCACCCAATTCAAGTTTGCTGTCCCCGATCTTAAAGGTGAGAGAAGATGCGGACAGGAGCGCGAGGGCGAGTTATCCTTATAGAAGGACAGTCGGAACATTGGACAGTCTCGTAGCTCTCAGTGACGACTTGGGAAGAGTGGATACATATGTGGAGACTGTCACACGAAAGATCGCCCAGCAGCTCTTCGAAGTGTTAGACAACCCCGCCGATCGTAGTGAGGTCTTGACTGTCGGACAGAGTGAGAGATCCCCCCTCGATTCAAATCGACTCATACAACTCAGCAAACTACGAAAAGTACATCAACTATTTCACTTGGGACGAAGCCAAGTACCCCTCCACCCAGTCACTGAAAGTTATCACCGAAGTCATTCACGCTGTGAGATCTTCCTCCATGTTGCATCTCTCTTCTCCCACTCGTGTTTCCTTTGATTCATCTCGTCTCATCCTCTAATGATACATCAGCAATGCCACAAGTTCGATGATGAATTGAAGACCAAGGCCCTGGAGTACACGAACTTGGTTCACACTCTCAACGCCGAAGAGAGAAAGGCTGGGTGAGTGTAGAGAACTCTTTAGGTCGCTGATGTGATGTCAGAGGTAACTTGACTGTGAGAGACATCTCAGAGTCCGTCAAGCAAGAGGACGTCATCCAAACTGAATACCTCGAGACCCTCTTTATCGTCGTCCACAAGTGATCCCATCATCTTCACATCATCATCTTCCGATCTGACGCGATCGCAGGCCCGTTCTGAAGGAGTTCTGGAGCTCTTACGAGAAGATGAGTCAGTACGTCCTGCCCAGATCTGCCAAACAGTTGGACGAAGACAATGACTACGCTCTCATCCGTGTCGTCCTCTTTAAAAAGTTTATCGCAGACTTCCACAGCGCCGCCCGAGAGAAGAGGTGACAAGACAACAAGGAACCTCCACGATGACACCACGCAGGTACACGGTGCGTGACTATGTCTATGATCCAGAGAAGTCTGCCAAGGCAGAGAGAAAGAAGATGGAGGCAGAGAGAGACAGATTGAAGGTGATGGACGATGACACGGCATGAGATCTGATGATGAAAAGAAAAATCTCGTGCGATGGTGCAAGACAAACTTTGCCGAGGCCTACGTGGGATGGGTTCACTTGAAGGCCGTTCGTATCTTTGTCGAGTCTGTCCTCAGATATGGACTCCCCATCAACTTCCAAGCCGTCCTCTTATTGGTGGGTGTCCATCTCATCTAAACATCACATGTTACATCGTGTCGCATGATGGACGCTGATGGGACGTCTACAGCCCAAGAAGGGAAAGCAAACCAAGTTACGTAAGGTACTGAGCGACATGTTCTCTCATCTGGCATCAAAGAACGTCTTCAATGCAAAGGGTGAGCAGAGGCTTTAGACAACGGTACTGACGCAGGAACAGAGGAGGAGAGTGAGACCGACAAGTTCTACCCTTACGTGTCTCTGGACGTGAACCTGAATATGAGCAAGTGATGCGACGGATCCTCTGAGAGAAACAATACAGAATAGAAATCTGCACATTTATTCCTCCCTTCTTTACATCTTCACTTGACTCTGGACAATTGATTCTCGAAGAGGTCGAGTTGCTTCTTCATCTCCTTTCTGTTTGGGATCAGATGAGAGGATCGAGATGAGACACACATCTGGGTGGCCATGTTTTCGACTGGTTTGAGGGTTTCATTCAATTGATGACATCTGGCCATCAGATTCGATACGTCTACCATACTCTTCTGTATCGTTTCGCTCTCTACGCCGAGAGATCGCTTGTATAGTTCCATATGTTGAATGGTCAATCCGCTGATCTGGGACGATTCAATAGAGTCGTAAGATATTTCGTTCACCTCAGACAGAGAGAACTGAAGATTCGCCATCAGATTCATGAGATTATCTGAACATCCCTTTGCATCCTTCTCTAATTGATCGAGGAAATCCTGTTGGAATAGAGAGGGAGTGTGTTCTTCCTGTGTGTCAGCCTCTTCACTGTTCGTCATCCCGTGGCCTGTGGCAATTCTTAAAAAAAAATAGATGGCTTTGTCGATCTGATGTCACATCACATCAGATGTGCAGAGAGACAACGCGCTCTTCTTTCCAATGCCTACCGAGGGAGCTACATTATCTGATTCTGAGGTGTGTCCCCGAGGACGAACGTCTACCTCTCCTCTTTGTCTGTGGAGAATGGAAGCGGATCGTGGAGGGACTAGAGGAGGAGACGATTCACGATTGTGGATGTATGCACATAACACGACGGATCGCTTCGTACGATGATTCTCTGGGACTGGTGCAGTGGCTGATCGATCAGCTTCATTATCCAATCAGCCCTGAAATACTCCAAGAGGCACAAAGAGGACATCAGTGGAACGTAATAACACATCTTACTACCAGTACGGACACTGATCGGACAGCAGACATTACAATGGCTGCTTCAGAAGAGAGAAGATCTCCCGCACCTGATCGAATGCCCACTGTCATTCGTGATTCAGATGTATGAACAACATATTGTCCTCGATTGGTTGACGCCGACGGTCTTCGGGGAGGACATTACCGAACAACAGTGGATGTGGTTGTTACTTCGTGGCCTCCACCTTCATATCTCACATGTGACATCTCCGAGGATCATCACCCCATCTGATCTCATGTCAAGGCGATCAAACATGCATGTTCAGAAGGACACACTGAGAACGTTAAGAGGCTATTGACCTCACTAGACGGAAAAGTAGAGAGAAAACACTTGTCGTACGCCATACGAAGCCGATGCATGGACACCATCTACCTTCTCATCCAAAGAGGAGTCGACCTCTGCACCGCCCACACCACCCTGGCGGCACAAATGAGACTCTGGCAACTCTTCTGGGATCTCGTTGATAGAGGAGTAGACATCAGACAGGACAGTGACTGCACGAGCCGGGCCGTCCAAGCTGGTGAACTCGAAGAGCTCATGTACATGATCGAGTGAGATCGTCATCGACACGGTCCATCTTCACATCATCCATCGTCTCATTTCGATCAGCGCCGGTGTCACGCCGAGGGATTACGGCTCGTGCAATCTCACTTCCGTCGCCGCCAGCTGTGGACACCGACGCGTCCTCTTCTGGTTGCACTCCAACTCCATCTACATCGACTTCACCACCGAGAACCAAAATCGAGTGCAGTTCGCCGCGGCATCACAAGGCAGGATCGACATATTAGAAGAGCTCTTAGTCATCCGATGTCTAAATGTGAGGGGCCCCATCTACGCTCCAGCTGCAGAGTATGGAAAGATACAAGTCATCGAGTGGGCGAAGTCTCGTGGCTTGAAGAACGAAGAACTGAGCGACTGCCACCTCTTTCAAATTGCCGTGTGTGCTGGAAGGGAGGAAGTGGTGGACTATCTGAAAGAGAATCGGCTGGGTTGGAAGCCAGGCCATTCTATGCGTTACACTGGAACGGATTGCGAAGAGAAACTGGAGACAATCATGATGTTGATCCGGGAGATGTTCGACATCACGGGCTATGAAGAGAGATTCACGGGGAGATTGGCGAGAACTTGTGTTCGAACCATGGAGAGGGCAAAGGCATACGGCTTCACCTTCACTCCTCATCCAGTTTTGCATCGAGATGTGATGGGCCGTTGTGGCTGGATTTATTCTCATCGAGCCATCATTCCAAAGAAGAATATCAAATGGTTGGAGAATGGCGCTTCAGAGGTGTCTGGCCACATGAAGAGGATTACATAAACGGATTTTTATGGCGGACGATTTTAGCTTGAATTCCTCTCGGCGCGCAAATTTAACGGTGATGCCTTACGTTCACATCATCGGGGACATCGTTGGGGCTTCAGGCTTTCCTTCTCAGAGTCTGTTCTGCAAATGGGACGTTGTGGCTGATAAACGCTTCTGGGAGAAGTTGGAGGGGGAGATTGAAGGCCAGACACAGACAGACTGCCCGGCAGTAAGTGAGATAGTCGTGTGCTCCTCTAAAGCGTCCAGGACGGTGAATTCGCGGTTTTCGCTCATCCAATCGACATCCACTATCAGACGAGCAGCATCAGCGGCTGGCCAAAATTCTCTTTTCAGATATGGCATTCAGATTTCTTCGGTCGCAGCGAATTCTGTATCCTTGTTGTTTCATGTTGATTGCATCTTCTTAGTCCTTGACTCTGACAGACGGCTACGGATTCTGCCACCTCCCAACGAAACCGGGAGACTTCACTTTAGAGGTAGCTTGCTGGCGGCCGCAGGGGACGTTCTACGAAGAATTGAGACGTGCGTCCATTCGAATTCAACATGCAGCTGACGACTCACAGATCACTTCTTAGGAGGAGCACCGCAGTTGAGAAATCCGGAATTGGTCTACTCTGGTGAAGACAGATACCGATTGAAGACGGTCACGATGGGCACCGTCCACCTTCAATTGTCTGTCGTGTTTAAAGATTTTGCAAGACACGGAATACAATGGTAACGACTGTACAACCACCTCATCTTCTATTATAATATCATGACGAGAATCGATATGTATCGTTGGACAGTTCGTTCATCGTGCATGATGTCTCAGATGATCATGTGTCCGACGCTCTCCACAGAAGACGTTGATACTATGTTCAAGACCCAAATCACACGACGAGTGTTTATCTATCTCTTCTTCACGTTCGCCTGCTGCGTCTTCCAATCAGTCAAGGGGTGCGTCTCCTCCGTAGCCGTATCGTCCTCCTTGTAGATCTTGATCGACTTGTCTGCCTCCCCCACGATCAATCTGGACCCGCTCACATCGAAGCTCATGCAAAAGATACCAGCCTGTCCTCCATCAACTCTAACCTCTTCCACTCTCCTCACCTCTGACTCTAGAGAACCTGGCTGCGCGACGCTCTGGAACGTCTGGAAGTTGTAGCCCGTCTTCCAGTCCCAAAAGTGCATGCTGCCATTGTCACCACCGCTGACAAGGATGTTCTCTCTGTTAACGGCCATGGCATTCACAATGGCGTTGTGACCGCCAAAGTTTTTCAAAAACTTTCCTTCGGGAAACTTCCAGTGTTTGATGTTGTCCGGGGAAGCAGAAGCCTACCAGAATGAGTTCATCTACAACGTTGTAGACGCTCACCATGGAGTATTCTTCCGGGTGGAGGACGATGGATCGTACGGCCTTCTTGTGGTGGGTCAGGGTGGTGCGGCACGCACCCTTGGCTAGATCCCACATTCGAATGGTTGAATCTTGTGAACCAGAGATGATCTGTGGATCGGATGCTTGACATGCGACGGTGCCCACGGTGGCGTGGTGTCCGGCTAAGACAAAGATGTTCTGTTTCGTTCGGATGTCCCAAACCTGAGAGGTTGAGCGTGTCAGAGGGAGAGGGGTGGACTCACCCTGACGGAGGAATCACGGCCACCGGTGATGAGTAGATCTAAGGTGGGGTGCATGGTGGCACAGTAGACGGCACTGAGATGTCCGTGATAGTGTCGGATGACCTGTCATCATGAACATCGTGATGTGGGATGTGGGATGATGATCGTGATGGTGATGTGATGATGATGTCATCATGATGACTCACCTTGTTCGATTCTAGATCCCAGCACTTGACTTGCTTGTCTTCACCAGCGGAAAAGAGGTAAGGGTGTCTGTCTGAAACAACCAAACCTCTCACGGCATTGATGTGTCCAGTCAACGTCAATTTGAGCTGACCAGAGGCCAGGTCCCAAATCTGTCTCAAATTGAGACTCGTGAGATATCTCGAATGACATCACACCTTGATCGTACGATCTGCAGAACCGGTAGCGAACCATTCGTTGGTGGGATCCACAGCGATAGATCTATCAGAGGATCAATCTCCACGATGAAAGATGATGTCATCATCATGATGACAGGGACGTCTGAGATGGACACGTCTAAACGTGAAGGATGAGCTCACCTGACCCAACCGAGATGACCTGCGATGACCGTCTTCAGCTTCCAAGGTGCGTGCCACTCTGGCTTCTGCTCTGCGTAAGGGTTCCTCAATGCCAAGGCCTTGCTCTTGGAAGGTGCGTTGAACATGGTGACAGCTCCTGCGTTCAGATTGCCTTGATAAGCGACCAGAGAAGAAGATCCCTCCCTGTGACATGGCGTCAGTCTCTGAGATGATACGAGATGGAAAATGTGAATCTCACTTTTTGGGTTGAGCTTGTGGCAGTTGGTTGAGGATTCTCTCTCTTCTTTCTTCGTCGACCACCTCTTCATCTTCCTCGAAATCGCCATCCTCTACGGTGATTCCAGGTCCAGAGGGGATCTGAGATCTCGTGAGTCGAGGAAAGACTTATATACATTACCTTGTTCGATCCGATGACGACCCTCGCGTCTCCATTAGAAGATGTTGGCTCTGATGGAGATCAGCAAGAGAATTCGACATGAAAGCTCACCCTTCTTCTTCTTCGTCTTTCCACTTGATTTGGCTGCGACGGGTTTGGCCGTCTGTGGAGGAGGTAGATCCTTCACCGCTGCATATTCGTCTGCGATCTTGGTGGCGAATCGAAGAGAAGTTGCCTCTGTGTCTAAAGGTACCTCGGCTGAGTTCGCCGAAGCCAGAAAGAGATCGTACGTTCTCTTTCTATGACGGAGGATGAGGGATAATAGAGAGTTATCTGTAGGTTCTACTTCCACACCATTCTGTACCTCGGTTGCCATCTCCTGTTTCGTGATTGGAAGATGATGCCGAAGATCTGATCTCACAGTATTTATTTTCGCTTTTATTTTTTAAATTTCGCACTTTTCCACGTCAGTTGATCGAACGTGGGCATCGAGGCACGATTGAGACAATGATTGAGAAGATGAAACAGGAGATTACTAAATAACCAATATATATTCAAATTTCCTTCGTTTAGAGGATGTTGCAGTGGCATCCAGCTCCAGCACCGCAGAGGTTGCAGCCAGCGCCGCATCCTCCGTGAAGTCCCATCGACAGCTGGACCTTGCTTCCGTCCTTCAGCTCGACCTCATCCTCTAAGGCCTTGCCATTGGAGAGGATGGCCTGGTGATAGGTTGGGATGCCCTTCAAAGTCAAGATCTGGCTCTTAACCTCCTTCACGTTAGAGGCATCGACCTCGAAGTTCTCGCCAGTGGAGACAGATGTGACCTTGATGATTGCCATAGTAGTAGGGTGTGTTGTGTTGTGTTCGTGTGACTGTTTGTGGTCGAGGCCAAGTTCTCTTCTTCTGAGATTTCCACAGCCTTCACAAGGATTTTCTCTCCATGTGACGTCGAGCTGTTCAATGCATGAGAAGTCTGAAGGTTCCGTCACATCTGAAGAGGTAGAATGCACAGTTACAGAGGAGGTAACACATACCACACGCATGAAGGGCACTCTGCGTGTCTGTGGGTTTCATTGAAATGCGACGAGACAGCAAACCCCACTTCGAACTGGTTCATAAAGGGAAATGAAAAGGAAATGAATGAAAACGTGTCGTGTGTTTATGATGAGCTGCACACTGAGCTCAAATGGGTGTTTGCATTGGTGGTGTCCGTCTTTACATTTGTTCGGGTTCCTCGAGTCTGACTCTCTTCTGCAGCTCTGGTGGGGACTTTCTTCCAATCTCATACGTTCCAGACCTCTTCAAGATGGAGCCCTTCCCATTACTCGTAGAAGGGGACGAAGACTGGATGAACGTTGAGGGAGATGGCGATGTCTCTGGACTCGTTTCTGCAGATAACGTGGTGCTGAGAAGTGCACTGGGCGTGCTTGAGACGATGGAGATAGGGGACGTGGCTCTCTCTCTGGCCATCTGTATGATGTCAGATGTCGATTTGGATTGAGTGACCCGATCGACTCACGTCTTTGTTATGTTTCCTCAGTTTCTCTAGACAGTCGTCGACTGACGATTCTTCCATTCGTGGAGATGGACTCTGATTGGACGTAGTAATGCTGACACTCATTCCCTTTTCACGTATGAAGGAAGACAGAGCGTCAGAGAGGTTGAAGTTGATCCCCGAGGCCCTGAGGTCCATGATGCTTTCTTCTTTATGTGTTGGCTTGTGTGTGTGTTGCGAGGACTAGTTTTCCATCAAAATGCATTCTTAGGGGTTTTCCCGATGTGTATCCATAGAGACATCATCAGATCCATCAGATCTGCACAGAGACTGTACTCTTAACTCTTCTTCTGTTCTCCTCTCTCCTCTCCTCCGCTTCACCACAGTCCTTCTACTCCATCTGATGATCCGTCGTGTTTACTGTGGTAGCGTATTGCTGTTTGAGTAGAGAGGAAGTAACTGCAGAACCACTATCACGGATAAATCGATCATGTGTAGAACGTGAGGGCAGTCCTTCGGGAAATTTCACGGGCGGCAGACTGGTCAATGGAGATTTCAAATGCCGTGGTTTCGCGTGGCCCCATGGGCTGTTCATCAATAAATCAATAAATGACGGCGAAATGATGCACATAGGTTTCATTTTCGAACGAGAAAGGTGGAAGGGTGAATCGCATCGAAGAGAAGGACCATCGCGACACGCGTGGATGGAGCGTGAGATGGAAGATGGTAAAACCTGCACGGCCGAGGCGGCATAGCTTGAATCTACTCTGGTAGTCAATAGATTCACAGCGGACAGATTGAGAACGTGCCGACATCGTCAAGTGATACCAAGACCTTCAGGTCTTACGTTGGAGAGAAATCCACGAAGAGTCACCCTTCTCAACTCCCGCCCATTTCTTTCTCAGGAAGTGAATCACATGGCCTCAATCATGATCGTGATCCAAAACCATTCAATCAGACCCCGCGGCGAATGTTTTCATCGTTCACGCTACGTGGTTCAATCTCATAGCACGACCGAGCACGTGTTAGCTGACCTGCGTCGGCGTGGTGATGGAAGAGAGAGAAGGGAATATTCTAAGATTCTCACATAAGCGGATGATGGCCATTCGTCGGTCGCTCTCCTTTCCTCCTCTTAGTCACTTGCTCATTCTAATTCTATTCGCGGCGCAAAATATCTCTCATGCTCCACCGTAGAACTCTACCCCGCGATACACTACTTACCTTCACAGCCTGGAAGGTCTCAGGGCCGTGGAACTACTAGGCTACGAGTTACACCTCCTTGGAGTTCATTTGCGAGCATCATAGGGGGACAGCTTCTTCAGTAGGAGCTACTGTGCGATGAAATTAGAGCCGAACGGCCATTCGATAAGGATAACGTCGGCAGGGTGTGCCTATGAATTATGTAGTCTGTGACTGACACTTTGACAATCGGCTGGTTTCCCTACAGAACTTTCTCCCTTAGAGAGTGGTTGTGAATCGAATACAAATCCACACAACACAGAAGATGAGCAACACGAGAAACAACCTGGAGGGTCGTAAGATCCAGAGGAGGGAGAGACAACTGCACAAGGCCACCTTCTTCTCATTCCAAGCCGATTCGACACCGGAGGAGCGACTGTCTATACTGCTGTCTGTGGGGCAGGAGGGAACACAGAAGATCTTGAATTCACTGAGAACGGGTCAATAATCGGATGATCTGACTGCAACAAATCGGATGATTACAGAGGACGTGAGCACCGCTGGGGATGGTACCGTCGGCTTCTCAGAGAGAAGGAAGGGCTCGGATGCCCGAAAAGATGGTCTGTCTTATGTTTACATAAACAATTTTGCACGTCTGTACATGTCTGTACTTCTCTGCGATTCGTAAAACAGAAGAAAGAGGGTGGTTTCACTGCTCAAAATGTTTATCTTCAATGCCTAAATCAAAAATTGTCTTGGTCTGTTTCCTCCAACAGAGGGGCCATCGTTAATCAGCATGGAATGCTATTCGTATTCCTCATCGAATCCATAGACCGTCTCATCGCTTGTAGGTCCGTCTTGAGCTTCTCCTCTCGAGCGGCGTATATGATGGTCAATCGATCTTGGATGGCGGTCTCCGGTGAGAAGTAGAACCTCGTACTCCTGTGCAATTTCCTGCTCTCTCTCGGTGATGGAATTGTGTAGTCGGTCTGATGCATTCTTGTGGCCTTCCTGTCCCGTTTTCGTTTCTTGTTTGTGTGAGAAAATGATAACCAAATCCGACGTCAAGTTTGTCACCATGTCAACGTTCCAAGAAATGAAGAAATCAGTTTGGCCCAAGAGTTGTCCTGTGTGACTCACACCAACCGCCGCCCCTTAGCCTCGATAGTAGGCTCGGTCTAGTGTTAATTCTGTTCCATATCGTGTCTGGACAGCATATTTCGAAGAAGTTTAGCCTGGTGTGTCACCTAGCCCGCTGCTTCCCGTGGTTGGTGAAAGAGAGAAGAAAAGCTATTATTATGTGTTTTATTCTGTTGTAGGCGAGGAAATGTCATGGTGCCATCACACAAACCCGATCTGGGTAGTCTATAGCCATGGATGAAGGAGGGACACGGAGATTCAGCATCGCAATGGTCAGCGATTTCTTCTACCCCAATATGGGAGGAGTTGAGCTGCATCTCTATCAGTTGGCACAGTGTCTAATCAAGCGAGGCAATAAGGTACTACCCGAGTTATTTTCCAGTTGTGGATCACTCATGCTGTTTTAGGTTATCATCATTACACATCAATACGGAAATCGTAAAGGTATACGTTATTTAGATGGTGGTCTGAAGGTGAGAACTTGATTCGACTTTCTCTGACTCCTTCAGGTTTACTATCTTCCATTCAATCCTTTTTATAATCAGAGCTCATTCCCAACATTTCTCTTCTTCTTCCCTCTATTAAGACACGTCTTGATCAGAGAGAAGATAGACACCGTTCACGCACATCAGGTGAAAATCACATCTAGATGGCACTGAGATCGTCTGTATTATTGACCATCCATTCTAGGCTTTCTCTACACTTGCACACGAATGCATGTTGAACGCACGAATCATGGGTTATCCATCATGTTTCACAGATCATTCTCTCTTCGGTTTCGCCGATGGCAGTAGCTCCACCATGAACAAGATCCTCAAGTTTACGCTCTGTGATATCAACCATGTCATCTGTGTGTCGAATACCAGGTGATACAGTGACGATCATCATCTCCACATCGTCACTGATCGTGAACCAGTAAAGAAAATACGGTGTTGAGAGCAGGTTTAGACCCCAGGATTGTCTCAGTCATTCCAAATGCTGTCGATTCGAGTCATTTCACACCAGATCCATCAGCACGTGACCCACGATATCTCACCATCGTTGTCATGAGTCGATTGGTCTATCGAAAAGGTGAAGATCACCGTCATCATCATCATCATCATCATCATCCGACACCATCGCATGATGATGTGATGACCTCTTTATAGGTGTCGACCTGCTCATCGACGTCATTCCCGAGATCTGCAGGAGATTTCCGAGAGTCCGTTGGATCATCGGAGGTGATGGCCCGAAGAGGATCGCCCTCGATGAGATGAGAGAGAAGCATCAACTCCAAGACCGAGTCGAATTCTTGGGCTCCGTCAACCATTCTCAAGTTCGCGACGTGAGTACCACACTTTCTCGACTTTACGTTCACTTTAAATCCGATTTCAATTCGATTTAAAGTCCATCTCAAGCGATTGACACACACAGGTTCTCGTTCGAGGTCATATCTTTGTAAACTGTTCGCTGACAGAAGCCTTCTGCACGGCCATCATAGAGGCCGCAAATTGTGGTTTACTCGTCGTCAGCACAAAGGTGGGTGGTGTTCCTGAAGTCCTACCACCTCACCTCATCCGCCTGTGTGCTCCTACATCTGTCGGTGAGTCTCTCGATCGTCATTCAAGACAAGCACGTCTGATGTGACATGCAAGGTCTATTGAATTCTCTCATCGAGGCCGTGCCCATATCAGAACAGAGAGATCCATTACAAGTCCACGAAGAAGTGAGAGACGAGAATAAAACACTTTAAATGACGGGAGACAGGTGAGAAACATGTACAGATGGATGGACGTGGCCAGGAGAACAGAGATCGTCTACGGAATGATTCACAAGTGTAAGAACCAACCTCTCATCGACCGATTGAAAAACTACTACGGGTGCGGAGTCTACGCTGGAAAGCTCTTCTGCATGTTCATCGGCATGATCTATCTCGTCTGGAGGTGAGACACGCTACCTCTATAGAGGAGAGATTGAGAGGTGAAACAGGTTGTTGGAATACATTCAACCGAGAGAGGAGATCGAGATCGCGCCAGATTTTCCTTGTCATCGATACGAAGACATGAGAAGCCACTATTCGAAACACAAGAAGAATAAAGAGGAAGAGAATTGAGACGAGATCGTTGTAGATGGATTCTGGAAAATCTCAAGCCCCGCGGCGGGTTGGACGGTTCCGAAATTCGATCGAGGTTTCCATGCGTACACAAATGATACCAAGCAGCGAGGGTAATGAATGGTAGCCGCAGCAGTACATCCTGTTTCATCCCATCCGCTCTCTACCTCTTTAGAGGATGTGACTGACGATGCAGTCCATCGGAACCACGCCATCACCACATCTCGCCCACCTATCGGGCATTTCATCTTAAAGATGACTGTCAACGACAACGCCCGCGGCGATATATCCCTCGCTCAGCAGAACATCCCCACGAACGCCAGCTGTCGCCGAATTCGAGAGACAACTCCAGCTTGCTCCCGCAATTCCTTTGCAACGGTGCTGGGGCATTCGAAACCAACGACGATACCAAGGAGCAACAGATACCACAACGTTACGACACGCATGAAACTCACCTTAGCCTTCCTCCTCTTCGTGATGGTGGCTGAGGCTTTCACCATCGGCCCTTCTGTCACCGTGAAAGATCTCAGACTCTTTTACGGAGAGACAGAATACTTTATAAAGGGAGTGGCTTACAGTCCTTCACCTCTCGCCAAGATCATCGAAGGACAACTCAATGGAACAGGTGAGATCATCCTCTCACCTTCTCATCTCATCGTCCATCCAGGTCTCTGCACACCTCGAAAGACCTTCGTTCTCGGTTCCTTCACTCAGGTTCGCATCCATTATCATCCATCTCGTCCATCTGGTTCTGAACCATCACCAGACACAAATCGTCTCCCCTTGCAACTATGACGATTACTTTGATGGTTCTATCTATCCTGGAGGCCCGTCGGGTGGCTGGTTCAATGGTCTGTGGGCCAGAGATTTCCCCGTATTACAACGCATGGGTCCGTCTACAACTCCATCTACAACGAGCCAAATTCATCTCTTCCAGGCGTAAACACCATTCGATTGTATCGAACGTGGCCGGTCACTCAGCTCAGCATCGACAGCGATCCTCTATATGTAGACAAGTCGGTCGTGGGGACGAACCACATACCTTTCTTGGACATGGCACAGCAGTACGGTTTGAAAGTTTTATTTCCACTTCTCGCCGACCAAGCCCTCCTCGACTCTTTCTCTGCCTCGCAGATCCAATACTACATCCGAGTGTTCATCGATGAGGTAATCATGTCGTCCGATGTGTCCATAGAAATTGAAGAATGGTAGGTTGGCTATCACCCTGCCATATTGATGTACTCCTTCGGCAACGAACTTCAATTCACCAGCCGTGACGACAGTTTCATCTCCAAGGTCAACTCTTACATCGACTACGCTCGCCAGTACCAAGTGATGGCTCGTTGTAGATCGATCCCTCTCAACATCTCTCAGGTACAGAAGTGGGGAAGATATCTTCCCATCACAACGGGTCTCTTGGACTTTGTCGACTCTTACAATCATCTGACGGCTGCTCTCGATATAGACATCATGATGCTGAACGCTGGTTACCGCGGCTTCGATTTCTCTGGTCTGTGGGCTCAATTCCGCTATCTCACCTGCCAATACCAAAAACCTGTGAGGCGTCGATCTACAACGAGCCCGATGTGACACTTCACAGATATTGATTGGGGAGATGGGAGTACATCAAGATACGAAACAATTCGACGTGAGCAGTTGGTTCCCTACTATGTGGAGCGACATCATCAATCACAAGAACTTCGGCGCCACCGGTGGATTTCTCTTCGAATGGCAGGAGGAACACTGGAAGGGAGTCGCATCGTACGGGCAGGTGGGAGGCCGTTCCCGCCAAAATCTCGGACTGAATTTTACCGTAGGATTACACCCAATTTCCCGACGTGTACATGGGAGCTGTCAGTTTGACACCCGGCAGCGGACAATTTCCGGTAGATTTCATTCAGATGAAAACTGGTGGAGCTTACGACTACAACGGCCTCGTCACAGGGTTCTCTCAGAACGTCTATCGATTGGACGGTCCCAACCAGAGATCCACCGTCACGAACAACTTCTGCGACGGCAGGTGGGCGTCTACAACGTTGTAGATCGATTGAATCGGGCAGTTACGTCGATCCTACCGGTGGTAATCAGCCCCCGACGGCTCAGTGTGGCGTTGGTTCGGTCGCCTGCGGTCAAGCTTGCATTGACCCAAAGAGTTCGATCTACTGCTGTGTCGCAGGTTACATCTTACAGCAGGCTCAGTGTCCTCCATCGGCTTTCCTGGCCAACCCCAACGGTTTTTTCGCGTGAGAATTTGAAATTTGAAAATGCGACTGAGGCGGGTAGGGGCTCCCGTGGTGGCTCTCCCTTCCCCACCGATGGGTCTTCCGTAGGGTACGTCTACGAATGGAGAGAAGTTCTGACGAAATTTCAGAACCACCAACGGAGGCAGCGGCAACGGTGGAAGCTCAACTACCAAGTCCAGCACGTCTCAAATTGTATCTTCCACGATTGGAGGGACGGGTACCACGCCACAGAACCCTTCCACTACAACGAGCAGCTCGAGTGGATCATCCACAACGACCGGAAATGGAGGGTGAGTTTATTTCGATTTATACTGGGTTGACTGGATCAGCTGTCCGTCCACACTCTCTCCCTGCAGTGGCGCTTGTTACAATCCAAATCAATATTGGTGGGATTTTGTTATCTACAACGATCTGACGATTTCACAGCTGCCCCAACGGAAATCTCGTTCAGATCCAATTCTGTTCCACTTCAACCGCGACTACCTCTTCTCCTGCACCTACAACGAGATCTAGTTCATCTACAACGCGATCATCAATTACAATGCCATCTAGTTCATCTACAACGACATCGACACCATCCACAACGACATCCGCTCCATCTACAACCTGCCAGACCATGTTCGCTAACTTGAACTGCCGCACGGCCTCAGAGGACCCATCCCAAGTTTCAGCTTCTGGTGTGACCAACGCTTACAATTGGCTGTGCAGTACCTACCCCCAATACTGCACCGACATCACCACTGGAGGTACATACGCAGGCTGCAACAGCGTGGAGAGGATTTCGAACGCGATGAATCGATACTACCAAGTCTACGGACCATCACAAGGTGATCGACTCACCATCGGCGACGCTCATCGAGATTGACTTTGTTTCAGATGCCTGCAGCTTCGGTGGCATCGGCATCGTGGTCACTTCTATACCGTCTCGTTCATCTACAACGACTACACCGACTTCTGTCGTTCCCGCCACGTCATCATCTCCATCTACAACGAGAATCGTTTCGTCCACCGTATCCATGACGACCTCTCTACCCGCTTCGTCGACATCGACAGCAACAGCTCCACGATGCACCACGAACACCTGCGGTGCCAGCTCTTGCTGCCCCGACAAGAGGAATGGAAATCTGTGCTATTCTCCTTCAAATTACAGCTGCGTTGTAGATCGATCCAACGGTAGTCCTTATCTGTGTGGATTGGGAAGCATGTCTTGCAACGGTGCCTGCTTCGATCCGAATGGTTACAAGTGCATCAACGGTAACATCGTGCAAGCATGAGTCACCATCATGATGCGAAATAAATAGACTTGGATGATCATTTTCTCATTCAAATGTCTTCATCTCGAATAGATGTATGGAGCCGATCGATAGGCTACCACGTTCGTGCCTGACACCATGACCCTGGCGTAACCCATCATCGAGGTGTAATACGCCAGGTCGGGGGAAGTCACGCTCGCTGCACTGACGATTCCCGAATCTTGCTTCGAATTACCGGTGAAATTTCCTCCCATCAGCGTGAACACTCCGTCATCCACCTATGATGACGATTCAGTCAAAATGTCTTCACATCACATCACCTGAATGATGTACGTGGGCGTGGCTGTGTTGGGAAGCTGATTTGCATAGATCTTGGAATTGATCATGTTCACTCGCCCGGTGCTCATCAGCATCACAGAGGCGTCTGTGCTGGTCGTGTAGGACGATCCATTGACTGTGATAGAGTGGAAATTGACGTCAGCCTCCAGCACTAAGAACGTGGCTGTGTTGCCGTAGTAGTTGGAGTTGAACACAGTGCCCTCGCTCTGATACAGCGTCATAGCTCCTCCGTAGGGTGATGTGTTGTTGATGAAAGTGGCGGACGTGACAGTGAAAATGGTCGATTGTGTATGGAAAGCACCTCCAGAGATACTGGCCGTGTTGTTGATGAAGGTGTCACCATCTACCATCAGAGAGTTGGATGAGCTGTAACAACTATAACCACCTGAATGAATGTTTGAGTGACGTTTGCCCGGATGATTTCACCTCCATTGGATGCAGCATTACTGTGGAAAGTGTTCTTCGTGCTCGATCCACCGCTCTGAAAAAAGATAGCGCCTGAATGCGATCAATCATCAGGCGAGGGCAAGATCTCACCTCCGAGTAGGCCCGCTCGATTGGATACAAATGTATTGTTGTAGAGATAAGCTTGATCGACTGACACTGCTCCACCATTGTTTGGAGAATAGTTATTAGAGAAATAGTTAGAGCTGATGGAGATGGCATTGGCTGTGGAGACTATCGCAGCTCCATTGTCCGTACAGCGATTGTTAGTGAAGATGCTATTTGTCACCTACGGATTTCAATCGATATCTTTTTGCAGAGGACTTACGGTCGTGCTATAGCCACTGTTGACGCCCAGCGCGGCATAATAGAACGTATTGTTGGACATAATGGATCGATCGATCTTACATGATTTAAAATCGATGCGATCAGTCGACTTACCATGAAGGAACAACCGGTATCGCCGTGTACGGCTGACTGCTGTACACTCGAATCGAGATAGTTATTTAACACACTGATGTTCTTCATGGTAACTGTGGATGAAGCGCAGTAGACGGGGCCTGCGTCTGTCAATTCTATAGGGATGATGACTGCACTCACTGTGCTGCAATCCTTGTACAATCGAATTCGTGATCGTGATGTTAGTGCTACCGAGGATTTTGATAGCTCCATTGTTGGATGAAATTGGTATGGTGAGGGAGGAGATCGATAAATTGTCGACAGCGCCAGTCTGTACGTTGAATATTGCTACAGCAGCTCCTACACTGCCACCACGGTTGGCGTATATGTTGACTCCTCTCATCACAAAATTGCTCGCCAAGATGAATACAGACGTCCTGTCCAAAATATCGTTGTTGTACAGGCTGAGGTTCTGTAATAAAAGTCCTTGCGAACACGAAACGCAAACCAGGATGTCTGTTTTGTGTAAGAATATTCCTGAACCACCGACTCACTATTCGCGAAATTATTGTGGATCGCGGTATTTGTGACTGCGATGTATCCCGCATAGAATACATAGATACTACCATCTGCAGAGGGGTTTCCATTGTTGGAGAAGATAGACTGATCGATCGTTCCTGTCGTCGAATGAGTATTCTTCCAATCGAAGTCACTCACCTGATGCATACCCGGCGTACACGACTCCTCCAAATCCAGATAGAGACCCATAATTGTACGAGAAAGAACTAGTACTGACATTGAATGTGGAAGTCTCTGCGTCATGTGAGAGGAGCAGTGATGATTCATTCCTCACCATCCAAGTAGAGGGCGCCCCCATTGGAAGAGGCTGAATTGTTGTTGAAGATGCAAGAAGAAAAAGTGGCTACGGAGGAAGCTAAATTTGACAGATAGAAAGCACCACCGTTTGTGGCTGAATTGAGCACAAAGATGTTGTTTCGTAGATATGTCGTACTCGAAGAATGGATGGATCCCCCATAATTGGCCTTATTTCCTTATCATCACTTCAGCTGAAGAAACCACCTCTTATTCGTCACGTAACAATCAGATACACACCTCGAAGTGTGTTGCCGTCGATAGTGATGGTCGTTCCAACTTGTACATGCACTCCTCCTCCAAAGCCAGAGAAGTCGCAGCCTCCATTGATCCATTTCCCCGCTCCATTCAATGATAGGGTCGACCGAGTCATCGTTACTGAACTAGATCCCTGCGTGGCGATGGCACCACCAGAGGTGGCAGAATGGTTGGAAAAGGTACAGTTGTCCACAGTCGCAGCAGTGTTGACCACAAACACTCCTCCTCCGCTCTGATAAGCCAAGTTAGAGCTGAACGTCGAGTTCTGCAGAGTGAGGAAGGCATAAGTGGAACGGATGGCACCACCAGCGCTATAGGTGTTCGACAGAAGAGCAGTGTTGCCAGTGAAAGTGCAGCGGGTGACTGTTAGGTTGTTTCTACCTCCTCCGGACCCAAGATCGATGCCGGCTCCGTAGGTGGCTGTGTTCGCTTTGGGATATTTCAGCGACGCTCGTGCTGGAGGCGACTCACAAGAGAAGATGGAGTCCGTGATCGTTGCGTTCATTGACCCATAGAAGAAGATACCACCACCACTGTTCTGCGTATTCATTCCAGTGAAGCTAGAACCCCTGACGACCACTGTGGAGACGGTACCGTATATACCACCACCATACTGAGCCATTCCTCTCGTAAAATTGCTGTTGAGGACGACCACGGAAGATGAGGATACGGACAGACTGCCTCCGTAGGTGGCTTGCTCTGACTGGAAGGAGGAAGATGACAGGACGAGCTGACTTGCGCTCGCGAAGATAGAACCTCCTACTCCTGCACTGTTGGATACGAAGGTGCAGGAATTGATGGTGACCGATGTGGCTGGGAAGATGAGATGACATGATGTTAGACGATCTCGCTCACAGACGGTGTAGACAGCACCACCGTTGTAACTGGCAGCGATAGAATTGTATTTGAAGAGGGAGTTGGTGATAAGAAGTGTTCCGGAAGACACGTAGATGGCACCCGTAGATGTGTGGTTCGAAAAGGTACAGCCAGACACGGAAACTGAGCCTCCCGTATTACTGATAGCAGCACCCGGTTTGATCCCGTTAGCGTTGTTCTGAAAAGTACTGCCTGACACCTGAGTAGATGTCAGCATTCGTATGATGTGTGAGGTGAAACTGACCATCACATTGCCCACTGTTGAGATCGATCCAGAACTAGAGTTGATGAAGTTGCAATTGTTGACGATGAGGTCTATAGAGAGGGTAGAGTTGATGGTAGATGTAAAAGTGAGGCCAGATAGAGTCAGCTGGATCGCCTTTGTAGCAGTGAGGGCTCCGCTGATAACAGCTCCAGTGCCTGAGGCGAGGAAGTTCCAAGAGGGAACATTACCGAAAGCCACGCTCTTCTTTTGTCAGTTGTGCGCGATCTCAGCCGAAAAACAAATCGAGATCGTATGTTTCTCTCACTTGAGTATACAGACCATCTTGTAAGACGAGAGTGACAGACTGATAGCCACTAGCGTCTGCTGTGCTGACGTCTGTTTCGCAATCAGCTCATCTCTCCCGCATTCTTTCCTGACCTCTCGTCCAGTTTGCTGGAGACGTATAGAACGTCTGAGAGCACACAGCGGTGATCCATAGGCCTACGAAGAGCAGCCACGACCGCATGTTGCCCCCGAAGGCAACGGTGGAAAATGGTACGCTTTCTTGACAAGGGCCAAACCCGTTTTCGCCTTAACTCTATATTCAGATTATTACGAGCTTTGACAAAGATGTTCCTCACACACGATTCGTTGCTCGCGATACGAACACCATCAGGAGTTACAAATCATGTCCTGCCTGGTGATCCCAGGGCGATCGCGTTCTAAATGCAGCGGAATACACGCCACCGTTAGACATCGAAAGAGTAGGCGATCTGATCGTGGTGACCGATGAAGCGTAGGTTTTGTTGAAGACGATCAGGTTGTATGATGTGGTGAGGCTGCAAAGATGGTCACTTCTTCCGACTACTATCGTCTAGGAGAAGGTATTGAAGGATTCACGCTTGAACCAATGAAAGATGTTTATCCATCGGGCTTCCTTGACGTGCGATGTCCTTTCTCGCAAGCATGCCGATATCTTCACGAGCACCTTCTCAACGACACAATGCATCCACGGTTGACTCATCACTATAACACCTTCTACATCATCGTCCGTTCTATCTACATTCTATGATTCAGAGTCCTCTTCTGAGCGTATGGCTGAGAGGATGTCGTTCTTCTGGAAGGGCTTGGTGATGTAATCGTCCATCCCAGCGCCGAGGGCCAACTGACAGTGAGAATCTTTCGCGTTGGCAGACAAACCCACGATGAGCGTTCTGGTGCATTGCTGCTGCACCTCGAATTCTCTGATCTTCTTCGTTGCCTCTAAACCGTTCACCGTCGGCATCTGATGATCATCGTGAGACACTCCATCTCATTGTCATCATCATCACCTCCATGTCCATCAGAATGGCCTCCAGAGGTTGCGCTGACACGTACGCACTCCTCGCCTGGATTTTGTCAATCTACAATGCCTCCGCATTTCCCCACCTTATCGAACGCCTGCTGTCCATCATCAGCGACCAGCACGACGTACCCTGCTCCTTCTAATATCTTTCTCAGCATCTTCTGGTTGATTAGATTGTCTTCTGCAACTAAGATTCTCTTCGGGCCTCGATTGACCCTCTTGATCGGATGCGTCTTGTTGTTTAGACTGGGGGAGGCGGGACGCTTTCGTTCATTGTTGGGAGCGCTTTCGCAGAGGATGTGGAAGGTGCAGCTGGAGCCGACACCTGATGACGTCAGAGGTGATCGTTTCGTCTCGTGATGATGTGATGGATCGAGTGATGCGATGGTGATCGATGATGTGATGGTGATGAATGATGTCATCTTGATGATGGAGCGAGTGATGTGATCATGGTGATGGATCCAGTGATGCGATGGCGATGATGGACGATCGCGATGTTCACATGATGATCACCTCTCCGACTGTCCATCGTGATGTGACCTCCCATCGATTCAATGATCTCCTTTGTCGTCTTCATTCCCAGACCAGGCCCACCGTAACGAGCAAAGACCGATCGGTTCGTTGGCGTCGACACGGACAAGAACATCTTTGCCACCTCTTCTTCTGTCATGCCGATGCCAGTGTCTGTGACGGTGAAATACAGTTTGATTCGGTCGCCCTCTTTCATGTGTTGAGCCCACGAAGTGATGGTGATGCCTCCTCTCTCGGTGAATTTCGCGGAATTGGACACGATGCTGATGAGCGCCTGACTCAGCCTGACGTGGGGGTTGGTTCGTTGTAGATGGAAGGTTCGAGGAAATTTTCACCTCTGCGAGTCGCCGATCAGTTGTAGATCGGGATTTTCGACTCTTGATTCGTAATTCAGTCCCCTCTCCGTCAGCTTGCCTCTATACATCAGCCCCACCTGTTCTATTTTTAGCTCGATCTAAATTTAGCTCCCACCTTGTCCACGATCTCCTGCGGCTTGAACTGCACGACTTGATGTTTCAGACCCCTCTCTAACATGGATGCCGTCAATACGGTATCGACGATGTCTTTCAGTTGATCGGATGATGTCGATACGGCCTGCAGCATCTCCCTGATGTCACTGGTTTGATTGGCGAGTGATAGACTGAATGATTCTGGCAGTTTCTCGTTGCCCTTTACGTAGTCGAGTATGTCGTCGATCTATTTTCGTCAGAATTGAAATTTCATCGAGATTTCACCTGATCGGACATCAACTGTCTGCTACCATAGATACCGTTCCTGTGAAAATTCGTCAGGATCTCCACTGCATCGATGTCACTCACAATGGATTTCTCAGCTCATGACACAGCACATCGATGAATTCCTCTAATCCCTTCTTCATCGTAATCAGCTCGGCCGACACAGCCCTGTGCTTCATCTCTGATTGTAAGATCTGAGATACTTTGCTATTGTCCAAATGGGTTGCCATGTGGCTCGCTATGATGCTGATGACCTGTCGCACATCAAAAATCGACATCAAATCCGACGATCTACACCTTGACGCGCGGGTTGTTAAACGCATCGTTGATGAGAGCGTTATCCAAGTAGATGATTCCTTTCATCTGATGGTTACTGATGACTGGGATGCACAGTATCGATTTGATGTCGTTTTTCTGCAGGTAAAATCCAGATTCGAAGGCAGCAGCACCTGTCGATGTCATTTGATTTCTGATCCATCACGATTCCAGTTACGATGATGTCTTTCTATTCCGTTCACGTTCGTGACTCATCCATGTTCGATGTAATTCAACGTTCAAGCGACAGACGACATACCTTTTCGGTCTCCTATGATGATGGTCTCCCTCGTTCTGGCGACATAGTTGATGATATTGTGTGGATATTCGTTTGTAGAATAGAGGGAAGCAGCGTGGACTGTATCCACTTTGATCTGTTCGTCATTGCCCGCAGCCACGATGGCCAAGTCTTCTTCGTCTGGGACTAAAAATAGACCACGTTGAGCGGCGGCGTTCTCGATGAGGAGTCTCATCATGGTGATGAGAAGCTGATCGATGGGCATGTCGGTAGAATTGATCTCGGATAATTTCATCATCGTCTGTACAAGGTGAATAAAATAGAATAAAATGAATATTCTCACTTGGGAATCGATGGCATCGACCTCGGGGATTTGTTCCGGAATCTCCTCGATTTTCCACGGAATCTCGGATTCTTCCGTATCTTCCCTCTCTGATTCCGATCCTCTGCTGCCCTTTCTGCCTTGTACACTACTGACCACGTCGGATAAACAGTCCGGGTAATCTCTCGTCAATGTCTTGATTTTGGCTCGACTGCCCCACAATGTGTACAGACGATAAGCTTCTTCAATGTGAGGTGATGCGTAATCCTTCTGATCTAAAAATAGCCACATCCTGCCGCAGAGTTCGTGGGAGAGAGCTTCGTAGTGGATGAAACCGTGGACGGCGGCCGATTGTCTGGCCTCGTTGTAGAGGAGTGAAGCTGCGATGTAATCGCCTGAACGGGTGAGTGATGACGTCACGGTTCGTCATCATCACATTCGCAGTAGGCCCTCATGGCTCTCAGGAGGTACAATTTGTGCTCGTTGTTTGCCGGACAATTGATGACAATCCTCTCGAACCAAGCGAAGGACCTGTCGAGAAGCTCCTCGTAGCTCTTCCTCTTATCTTCCTCCAGAGCTATTTATAGATCAATCGTGGGGCACGTCAGTCGTGTGTCACCTGTCAGATATTTGTTACGTTTTGCCCGCAAGATTGACATCCCCATGGAAAAGTAGAACTCTGTTTCTGGATACATTCCAGTCACACTGTCCAGGTTCTCCACGGCTCGATCGATGGTCTGCAAGACTTTTCCGTGATCTTTCTCCTCCTTCCACATGTCCTCCTACTTCCATCAGCTCTCATCCTCCATGAATTCAAATTTCAAATATCTGATGTTGTAACGTTCACATCGATCATTCATCTCCGTGAAGACAATCACCTGAACCATTCCCACGTAAAAAGAACCCTTGTTGAAGGTCAGATGATCTTCCAAGGAGAAGAAGAGAGTGGGCGTCATGGTTGTGTCTTGTAAGTGGTATCGAAACGGTACGGTAGCGCCCATACCGTAATACCAGACGGTGGTATTTTGTTTTTTCAAGAGGGCGAATTTGCTCTTGTAGCAATCGACGATGTCATCCAAGACCATACCCCTGTGGAGAATCAGTGGGACAACGTAACGAAGCGTAACGAAATCTTACATAGAGAAGCGGAGTCCGACCATGTGTGGGGACATGTACGCTGCGTAATTTAAATTTCCGTTTTCCATGGCGGAAGAGAAAGCCCTATACCCAATGAGATGACGTCATCACTCGTAACTATGATGTCACACCTGTCCAGTAATGGTATGCCCTCTCGAATCGACCGGACTAAATGATTGGGCCCGATGGAGAACGGGAAGTAACATCTGGCCCTTAATTTTTCGTTGGGATGCGTTTCCAGCAGGTGACATCCTAACGATGCGATGTCGAACGTGAACCGATCATCAAATTTGTACTCTGCAGACGAGTAGGCCCAATTACAAAGGGCCCCACTGCTGTACCTGCCCCCGTCATTTTCGAAATTCCGCTGAAATTTCACTTGTTCCATCCGTAGAGCAAGGTGAGATTGAAGGCCATGGCTGAGACAGCAGCGAGATATTGTTTGATACCAACGATGTAACAGGGAGCCCACGTTTCAACGATCATTCCGATGACCATCTCCTTCCACTCTTCGTCCACGTTGTTCAAGTTGTACAATTCGGAGACCTGGAGGGGTGTGATGACGTGTGATGACGTATGATGACGTCACACCTGTCTACCGTTGAGGATCTCTCTCGTCTCAAGGCAAGATCTCTCCAGAGTTTCTACGATGTCCTGAATACATTTAAAATTATAGTCCATCTACAACGTTGTAGATCGATGTCACCTTGAAGGGTGCAGAGGGTCGAGGAAATTTCAAATCGAACATGGATAGACATTCGGCCACGCTATCTAATGCATCGTGCACTTTCTCTTGTAACTCGTAAAAGCAGAACTGCAGCTGATAGACAGCGGCCTTATCTTCCCTCTTCCTACACCGCCGGAACAATTCCGGGAACATTTCTCCGGCCTTGTCGTATTGTCCGCGGAGATATTCAGTCTCCAAGCGTAACTGTCATGTGTCACGTGAAAACTCGCGGGAAACTGTCACCTTGTGTGCGTTCAGAGTCAATTCGTACTCGTCTTCCCAAGCTTCTTCGTCTAACATCTGTACTGATATACAAGCGTATTCGTATGCCGATTGTATGGCGTTCGATCCCTTTGCCCTCTCGGTGGCTTTCACCCATAATCTCGCCAATTTAAGTTTTTCTTGGCGATCTACAACGAGGCTGAGCGAGTGACGAAAGTGGGAGAGGATGTCAAAGATCTTCTCGTCGAGGATATTCGACGGTGTGACCTATCTGTGTCAATCTACAACGTTGTAGACGGATGAAATCACCGCGAGTAACGTCCGGCCGATATTGAGGTGAACGGTGGGTCTCTTGTCTTTCTCAATCAATTCATAACTGGCCTGCTGGACTCGATCGTGGAGAAACTGAAACCGTGTACCCATAGCTTCTTTACGTAACGTTACGTTCGAATAGGCCATAGATCCTTCATCACCGAACAACAAGAGGAGTTCGTCTGCAGGACGTGAGAGATGGTTTCCCGCGCGTTTCGGAATTTGAATTTCGAATCACCTTTTATGGCGGGCCACAGGGCGTTGGCGGTCTGGTCGACGGATCTCATTGATACGGCTGACAGTGTCGACATGTCAAAACGGTTGCCAATGGCAGCGGCAATGGACAACATCTGCTGAGTCTCCAGGTCCAAACTTTTGATCCTCTCTGTCATCATCTCTATGACATTGTCCGTCAGATTGACCGAATTCATCGAGTCCCAAACCCAGCGTCCCAAATGACTGAGAGTGTCAATCTACAACGGTGTAGATGGTGGTCACCTGTTGAATTGGATGTATTTTCGGTTGACGAGATTAGTGAGGAAAATCGTCACGAAAAATGGGTTTCCGTTCGTCTTTTCGAAAACCAGTTTAGACACTTCAGTCACCTGAATGATATCATGACTGACGTCGAGATGTCATTATATGAGGTACGATATCACGACTGTACGGTATGACGTCTCTTCACCTCGTTCGGAGGTCTGTGTAGTGAATCGGCAACGAGCAGGGTGATGTGTTGGAAAGATAATCCCTTGAGAGAGATACTCGTAATGGCGCGGTGTAGATTGATCTTTTTGATGACATTCGTCAGGGGATGAGACTCGTCGATTTCGTTGTCTCTGTACGCTCCTGTACGTACGACGTCACGACATGATATCGTCAAAATTCTCACCGATCATAAATAGGTGTGACACGTCATCATTTGTCATCAGATCTTGAATTAAATCCAAAGTAGAATTATCCGACCATTGTAGATCGTCTAAAAAGATGACCAGAGGGTGTTCAGGTCTCGTAAAGACCTGCCGGATGTCAGAGGAGTGTGATCACGAGACCCATCACCTTGATGAATTCTTTGAACGTAGCTCGAAATCTCGCTTGGTTTTCCGTTGGTCCGAGCTGAGGCAATTTCGGTTGACTTCCTATGATCATTTCTACCTGTTCAGTTCAGTAAGATACGTAACTCGAAATCTCATCGATTTATCCGTACCTCAGGTATGACGTCGATCATGACTTGACCGTTACCACCCATGGCCCTCGTCATGTTTTCCCGCCAATATTGCAACGTCTCTTGACTCTCGGCGATCAACCGCCTCAATATCTGTTGAAACGCCTGGCGTTCTGAGCGTCTACAACGAGCCAAAACGGTCTCACCTGACACACGCTCGAGTAAGGAATACCACGGTTGAACTGATCGATCTTGCCGCTGAGGAAATTTCCACCACTTTTCGTCAGAGGCTTGTAGATTTCGTTGATCAGCGAAGTCTTTCCCACGCCACTGAAGCCAGAGACGAGGACCAAACGATTGGGCATCTGTGGATGTCACTCACAATAAATCGAAATAAAATGAATTTTCACTTTTCCCGTTTCGACGCTCTCGAACGCTTGCATGAGGAGACGGTTCTCTTCTTCTCTTCCGTAGAGCTTCTGGACGATTTGGAAATGACTCTTAACGTCAGACATCCCGACGGAGAGGTCACGATGAGTTCCGCTGGCCAAGTCTTCGAGGCATCTCTCGAGGTCGGATTTGATGCCGAAGACGGATTGGTATCGATCGTCTGCGTTCTTAGACAACAACTTCATGATGGTGGCAGACAATGACTTTGGGATCTGATGTCGGATGTCATCATCAAACATCACATGTGCGTCTGATGCATAAGACACTTCGAATGGCTCACTGTTGAATCGATTGTGTTGGGTGGCTCCGGAACTTTTGCGATGTGCGAGTAGACCAACTTGACTGGATCAGAAGATGAGAACGGAAGGGTGCCCGTGCAGATACGATACAGAACGATTCCTAAGGTATAATAGTCCGTGCGGTAATCGATGTCCTGTCGTGATGATTAGGGATGTGTGACGATAGAAATGGAGGAGGCGTACCTTGTTCATCCTTCCCGTCTGTTCGGGGGAGACCCATTCTAGATATTTATAAAAATGTTTGGGGTTGATGACGATCTGGTGCTGTTTCTGTAATGCACTCGAATGACTGAAGTCACAGAGCTTGATCTGATTGGCGCTTCGATTGACCAAGATGTGCTCTGGGCATAACATCTGATGGGTGATACCTTGTACATGTATCTGTCGGATGGATTCGAGCAGGTCTAATCCCAATCGGACACACTCGACCATGCTCAAAGCCTTTGGTCGAATGAGTCGATTCGACTGTGAATACCTCTTCACCTGTTTCTGATCGAGAATGGATTGCAATGATATCCCTCCGAAGTCCTCCATTGCAAGATGGAAGGCACCGTCTTTATCTTCTATACCAAGATAACGCACCACTCCGCTCTGTCCATTGAGAGATAGACCTACCTCTAACTCCTTTGCATACTTTGTCTTCAATCGGGGTGCACTCTCTTGACCGACGGCGGGAGATTTGACAATCACCTTCTTCTTTAAAGACTTACTACTCATTATCAGTCTTTATATCACGATACGCCTCTGATCATGCGTGGTACCTGAATCCTCGATTGACTACGCTGTTGACGGAAGAATGTAATACCGCCTCGATCTCACAACGCAAGTGAATCATCGGATCATGGGCTCTTCAGAAGGGATAGCTTCTATTGTTGCTGTTGCCCAACAACACTGTTCTCAATCTGACCCCAATGCGGCCCCCATGACAACAATCTGGTCTTTCCCCCAGTTTTCCCTCCCACTGTCAGCCCTTCACTGGCCAACCCACAGACATGCTGCTCTCTTTAGAGGTATGTGCTGTCTCACAAAGGCTCTCCGATGTGACAGAGGCAGGAGAGACCTCGTAAGAGGGCACATGCTCGTGTTGTTGTCATCATTGCAGGAACCTGGCTACCCACAAAATATCTCCCTGTCAACGCAAACGTCCGGTTTGATGGAGGATTTTATTGCACGGCTTCGGGGTCAGACTCGGTCAGGCAGGATATTCTAACTCCGTTTAGACATTGTAGGTAGAGGTTACGTCTAGAGCGGCCGTGTCATGGATGCAAGATACTATGGACATCACATCAAACATCGCATGAATCGAGACATCTCTACTTCCAAACTTTAATGACTCCATCTCTCGATGCAGACACCAGCATGCGATGGGGTAAGTCCAAGATGTTGAGATCCAAGATGCTCTCTCTGTGATGGACGGTAGGTGTGACGGGACCTCTACCTCTACCCGCAGGTCCCGCGTTGCCCTCATCTTCCTCTTCGTAGACGGAGACGCCATTCTGCATGGTGTTCTGATAGCTGGCGATGTGGTTTCCTCCTATGGTATAAGACGCACCTATGTTCACGGCGTTCCAGAATCTAAACATCATGAGACGTGCAATGTGATGCGATGTGATCGTGTGTGGTGAAGATGTGACATGATGAAGATGATGATGTGGCCTCTTCATCAGCACCTGATCTTGTTGTCATCTCCACCGGTGAGGAGGAATGATGGATCTGGTGCCAAGAGTGATTTGATGCCGTGGTGCGTCGCAGAGAACTTCTGTGGGTTCTGCAGCTGCTCGATTCCGTAATCGTTCGGCCCCGGCGGCGGCACCGAATTGGTCATGATGGCACCGTATTCTCCCTCCACGTTGATCTTGAACATCTGCTTGCATTCCGCACGCTCTACATCCCACACGGTGACCTACGTCTCATCAGCATCGCATGATGCCACATCGATCATCGATCATCGCCATGATGCGTCGAAAAAACGAAAGACAATGACGAACGTGATGACATCTCAAGTGTTCACCTCCGGTGTAGATCCCGTCGTAGCGTAGATCCACGGATGCGTTGTAGTCGGATGATTGACGATCTTGTGAATTCGATTCCTCCTGACTGTTCCCCACGTCTTCACAGGAATGAGAAATCGAACGTCCCAGCACGTGAAGTAGCCAGAGTGGGTTCCTGTGATGAGACTGTTTCTGCCCAGATCTACGCTGAAGCAGGAGAGGAGTCCGTAACGAAGCGGGTTGTCCATCACCCAGGCGTCATCGTTGGGCGTGCGGAGGTCCCAGGCGTGGATTTTGCCCTGAGAGAATCAGGATGATGAGATGTTGATGTGCATCGTGAGGAGTGATGGATGATGTGATGTGATGTGATGTGATGTGATGTGATGTGATGTGATGATGTGATGATGTGATGATGTGATGATGTGATGATGTGATGATGTGATGATGTGATGATGTGATGATGAATAATCACCTTGTTCGTGGCATAGATGATCATACTGTTTGACGAGAGAGGATGATGCTGGAGATCAACGATAGGACCTGTGATCCATCAGTCATCACATCCATCTCCACATCGTCGATGTCCTCACCCTCGCTGGGATTGATGTCACGTATGGTAGATAGTCCGGTGTATCGATTCGAATTGGTGTCCTTCTTCGTGATGACAGTGTATTCCACTTTGAAGATGTGAATCGTTCCGTTATCAGAGCCGGCGGCGACCGAATGCGTGTTTTCCAAAATCGTCAGAGCTGTTCATCGTCAGACATCGTCGATTTACTGCGACCCCATCGTGATGAAATCATGATGCGGTGTCGTGATGGATGTCACATCATGATTCACCTTTGATCTTCCCTCCTTGTGATGAGTAGGTGAGACGAGATCGATTCGTCACGTTTTTTTGTAATCTCTGGCAGTCCCAGATCTTCACCGTACCATCGTCTGATGCGGAGGCGAAAAATTGACAATCGTTGGTCACTTTCACTTGATTGACTGCGCTCTTGTGTTCGTGAAGGTGGGCTACGGCGATGCCCTTTGGTGACTGCATCACATCAGCATCGATGATGTATCGATGGAAACGTGTGAGGTGATGCATGATGCATAGAGAGATGAAGATATAAGTGAGATGTGAGAACATGAGAGACGAAAATTCATTTGGAACGAAAAGAGATGATGTACGAGAGAAGAAAACGTGCACGTATTAGATTTGAAGAGTTTGAAGCAACATCAGAGGTGAAGGATTAACTATGAAACAGCGAGAAGAATCTAAAAATAACAAAGAGCTCACCCATTCACGCAGTGGTGGAACAGTTTCAGCTTGAACTGCGGGACGGCTATAATTAGCATCCAATATGGCTAAATCCGGCACCGCTCCCTGCTGAACTCCACTCGTCAGCCCTTTCGTCAGTGCCTTCAAGCCCGGATCTACCCCACGTCAGACTACAACCCGCCACTTTTTCTCACTCTGATTCACGGAAATTTGGACTGAAGTATTCTGAGTCGATTGGGTCAAGAACAGCGCTGCTCCGCTAGATTTCGTTGAGTTTTCCACCACTTTTCTCTCTCACCTCTTCGAATTGAGTTGAGATGAAGTGAGGGGGAGGTTGGTACGGCTGCGGTCGAGTCTGGGTGACTGGCTGACAATCTTCCAATCATCGGTGCGGGAGGAGAGGAGGGCTTGGCCTCGGTTTCGAGCCCCATTGGTGGTGATTTTTTTGTCGGGGGTGGAGGTCGTGTAACCCTGATGGACAATGTTCTGTGGGTGTCAGCTCTGTGTTCGATCGTGATGAATGTAGAACAGTTGAGATTGAATTGGTTTGTGAATAGGTCAGAGATGTGCAGAGGAAGTTGAGAAAGAAGAATGATCCTCACTTGGACTGGAATAACGGATGATAGATTATTGAAAGCGATGTTGCCCGTATCTGCATCATGGTGCGACGATTTATTCTTCGCCCTATCCACAATTCAGTACGATATCTCATACGACATTGAACCTCCTATCGTCTCACGTTTTCACGAGGCCAGAGATGTAATTCTTCATCAGAAGGATTTTCTCTTGTTCTTCTCTACTCATTCTCATCTCAGCGAGACCACTCGCAAACATCATGTCGTACAATTCTTCCACCGAAGGCGTGGGGATACCTGAATTGTCAGCCACGAAATCTCGATGAAATTTCACCGGATGATGACGTCATCATGCTACTGCTGAGGCCAGAAGTGTGAAGGTAGTCCGAGCGGCTGGCATCGGAAGTGATCTTGATGGACAATTCGATGGCTCCCTTGAAATCTGCGCGGGAAATCTTTTTTACGTCAGGGCTGGTTGTAGATCGATACGTTACCGGGGTGACGAGAGCTTGTAGGATATTGGTCTGGTCGACATTTTGGATCGGTGTGTGGAGGAAAGGAGTGAGGGCGGGAATGAGAAAACAGTGGACGTCGACAGACTACAACGAGTCAGAAAAGAATGGTAAGTTGTAGATCGACCCACCTTCAGTTGCGTCGCGACGGCGGACATGATGGCGACGGTTCCTGAAGAGCGTCAGATATCCATCGCGTTGTAGATGACTCGAAAATGGGTTATAGTGAGAGGAATTCACCGTATCGTATCCAAGTGTTTGGATGAACCAAGAGAGGTGCTGTCTTCTCTACAATATCCAACAATTTCGGTTTTCTAAACAAACCGAGCTCGCACAAACTGACGAGAATATTCACCGCCTTATCGATGACAAACTCTTCCTCGTCTGTTGATGACGTCATCATCCGCGTTGTAGTTTGACAGTTCACCGATGAGAGATTGGAGTATACAGGGTAAGATGAAGTGCTCGAGAGAGTCCATGCCAACAAAGGCAGCCACCCCCACGATCGACGAGAAGAAGGCACACCTACCCCGTTATTCCATCTACAACGAGCCGCTCCCACCTCAGCTCCCAGTCTCTCCTGGCGTTGAGATTGCTGATCATGAGAGGTAAGAGGTTGTCGTTTGTCTTCTGCCTTCCGAAGAAGATACAGAGGCGAGTGATGTCACATAAGAGGGTCCTCCTGACGGCTGTCGATGTGTCTTTCGTCAGCATGTCTTGAACGATTTCGTGGAAGAGATCTTGAATTTCGGACAATTCGAGATCGTATTCTCGTTCCTGGAACGGTTGGCGTTGTGGATGGAATTTTCGCGGAATGTTCACCTGACTGTAGGCCAGGTCGCGATCGCTCTGCTCGAAGAATTGGGACGTCTCGAGAAATCTGAAAAACTATCATCTACAACGATGTAGATGGATGATCACCTGGCTGCCGTCTCCGCTAGAGTGGCTAAGCTCTCTGCGTAAGCTTCTCGGATGATCTGTGCAGTGTCTGGGTGGTTAAATTTAGACAGGGCAGGCATGATGTAGGCAGGAAAAATGTGTGAATCGCTGGGGGAAAAGTGATCGACTTGTTTCAACTGATGACGTCATTCATGTGATGGCTCGTTGTAGAGAGTCGACTCACCACCGAGGTGAGAGTACGTAACGCGGTGGCACACACGAGCGCATTCGCACTACTCAGAAATGCGACGAGATAGGGCACGATCCTCTGCAATCGGATTTCGGAATCCAAATACCTTCGCGAGTCAATCTACACCGTTGTAGATCGTCCTCACCTCGAAAATTCCGCGAATAAGTCGATAAGTGTGATGACTGACGATGGAAATTTGACGGTCTGAGAGAAAGCACAGAGCAAGTCTAAAACAATGACTAAACCTTCTGCTCCCTCGTGTGGTACAAACGTCTCGGCCGATGTACTCTCTACCGCCGAGGGTCAGTTGTAGATGGACATTTCACGGAATTTTCCCACCCAGACGGTCTTCGGGAGTAATTTTCTTCTGAGTGAAACTGGCCGTCTTATCGATGCTCTTTACGTCCATCTACAACGAACATTCAGAAGAGCTCTTCTAGCTTGTCGACGCGTGTCGACCACTCACCTTGTTGAGAGTACCACGTAAGATGTTGACTCTGGAGTCTTCGTTTTCTAAATGTTCGATCATCTGTTCTGTTTGAATGAGAACAGCAAAGGTTGGGTCCGTGATCTCTTCTGTGAGAAAATGAATCGAACGAAATAAAATAGAATAAAATGAAATAAAATGAATGTACCTTCCGCTTCTTCTGCATACTTCTCGTCCAACGCCGGTTGAGTGTTCTGTAATCTGCGAGTTTTCAGTGGGATTTCACTTCGTACAGTCTCACTTGGGTATAGGAATCTTCTGCTTCTCCTTCAGCCTCTTCTCCTCTCTCAGTCTCATCGATTCCTCCGCTCTATCTACAACCGGCCCTTCTGACATGGGCGACAATCCCTCAAACCTGCGAATGCGATCTCAGTCTCGCAATACCAAAGGGGAAATGAGGAGATTTCGATGACATCTCACCTCTGTAACAAACTGTGAAAGTCCTTTTTAATCCACATGATCTGATCGTCGGGCTCAGTCTTTGTCATGTCTGACAGGAAAGCTTGCAACATCGGAAAATAACTAGGAAATGCTCTCGGTGACCTACAACGTTGTAGATCGTTCGTCCATCATCACCAAATCATAAAATGAAACGAGAACGCTCCATCTACAAACGAAATTGAATCCATCTTAGATTCTCACCACTGGATGAGATAGCCCTCGGCAGTCAGTCTGCTCTTCGGTTGTCTCTGTATCATGTGTCTAACGATGTTCTGAATGTCTTCGTCTGGTATCTTGGATATCTCAATCTCTGGGTCATACTCTCCCTTCCTGTAAGACACCAATTGGGACCAAGTGAAGATGGGGGTGCCGTTCAAGAATAATTCTGCGATGACGCATCTACAACGAGTCAGGATGGAGTTGTAGATGGATGTTACCCTGCAGAGAAGATGTCGGCGGAGTGCTCGAGTTCTTGGTTTTCTGGCGGAATTCCGATGAAAATTCGTTCGGGGGCGATGTAACAGGTTCTCCTACCGCTGGTATCGAAGAAGAAAGAATAATCGGCTGGGTTGTTCTACAACGGTGTAAATGCATTGACGTCTGCAGTGTACGATGATGTCGATCATGATGGAAGATGGCGGTAGTGATGAGGGTAATCTCACCTCGGGAATAAATGTCGGCTTGTAGTTCGCAAAGTCTGTGAGATATACCCAGTTTGTGCTGGTTGTCATGATGTTTTCACATCTACGAAGGCGATCAGCGAGTTGAATAGCCTTGCATGATGTGTGCGAGAGGATGAAATAAAGAAGGGTTCGTGTTTCGCCATATCAACTATTCGATTGATCATGCTCACTTGATATCGCCGTGGACGATTCCATGTTGGTGACACTGCAGGTGATGAGAATTATATGTCGTCATCATGGGAATATCATGATACGAATCGAAAGACACTGTACCTGTCGAAGTGCATTGATGATTTGGAATGTAATCCATTTCTTTTCGATGATGGTGAGGTGAGGCTTGGTACTGATACGATCGTACAGATTGTTTCGAAAATACTGTCTGATAACGTATCCTATTTTTTCCGTCTCTCCCCACTCCTGATATGCCATTACATTCGAATCAGCCACAGAATTCAACTTTTCTTTCAGATGATCTGTGATATTCGAGTCAGAAGACGAATGCGAGACGATGCAACTCGAAGATGACTCACACAATCTCTCATTGTATGCTTTCAAAGACTGTGTTGTGTTACTCTTTACAAATGCTTTGATGACCACGAGGCCTTCATCGACGTGAACACATCTTAATGTCTTTAGGAACCTCCCGATTCCGAGAGGATTCTCCACGACCAAGCCAGGAGGCATGTCAAAATAATCCAAAGACGGTCCTTGGACCGTGATTTGATTACCCATCGGTGATGATGTCCCTCGCGATTATCTCTCTCTTTTGGGCTGTCAACGGAAATTATTTCTAATATTTATAAAAGAAATCAAAAGAGTGCACACGTGAGAGACAGATAGAGGATACTCCATATTGGACTAAACAAAAGATGGTGATCAGTGTAAGCAATCAACTCTCTACGGGAGTCTCTCTGTTGACGGGATTGTCGTTTCACTTCAGAGTGGTGGTCAAAGACGTGCTATCCTCACTTTGCTTTCTCATTCACTCTTTGCATATCACGAGGTCTCTTCGAATACCGAGACGTGAAAAAATAGAGCGGTTGCGCCGACAGTGCGAGTTAATCCATTGTTTCCTGGCCCATAGACCAGTACGAGTGGATCGATTGGACACATCCAATTTAACACATCCGAAATAACTATTCGACTGTGCACTCCAACAGAGATCAAAGATGAATCACATGTACCACTTTTTCTGTTGCATCATTCATATCATGAGAACACATACGACTCCTTCACATCAACACTACGAAGAAAATGGATCTATCATCGAAAGAGGACAGAACCAACACACCATCATCACATCGCTCACGAAAAACATTTGTCTATCAACAGGATTCATTCAGAATTTATTCTATGGTCTTAAAGTGGTAGACCTTGGTGTCCTTCTTGAAGGGAACTCCGTTCTCAAACAACTTTACGAGAACAGCGGCAAAGTCCTTCCTCCACAGCTCCTCGTCCTGCGCGTAAGCTTGCACCCACTTCTTCATGCCCGGCTCCTCCAACAGGGCCATGTCAGTCGGCAGCATCATGAGCTCTCTCGTCTCCTTGTCTTGGAATTGTCTGGGGCCGTTCCATTTTCTCTCGACCCAAGTCTTCTCCAACAGCTGCTTGTAGTAGTCATTCGTCACGACGGTGGGAGATGGAGTCCATGGGCCGTCGAAGCCGGAGCGATCCTTGTGGCAGCGACCGAGAGCATGAGCTCCAGAGAGGGCGACGATTTCCTTGTCGTTGAAGCCTTGACGGTAGAAGATGTCGCGGAGATGGGGGATGCCCTTGGCTCCGTCTGGTAATCTTCCATCGGGGGTCTGGTCACCCTCGATTCCATCAGTTCTTCCGGGTCTCCAGGGGATGACGGGGCCTCCCATCTGTTGGATGGCTACGACACCGGCCAATGTCCACAGATCTCCATAGGAGATGCCGGGGTACTTCTGATGGATCTTCTCCAAAAAGTCTCTGGCGTGGCCGAGTCCAGCATTTCCTCCGTGCTGTGATTCGTCCTTGAATCGCATGGTGGCCTTGTTCGACCCTCCATTTCCGGCTGCCTTATCGTATGTTCCAGAGGCGTGCCATGCGAGACGAACGAGGATGGGTCCAAGACTTCCATCGTCCCATTTGGAATCGGCCTCGAGGATGTTGGTGATCTCCTTGTAAATCTCCTCATAGTTGACGGGCTTGGCATTGGCAGCAGGTGGCAGCTGCTTCTGAGGTCCTGCGGGCGTGGGGACGGTGTGAGAACCAGAAGGGTTCAAGTCATCCTGGGACTTGCTGGGTCCGCTCAAGAGGTAGAAACCTCCTGCTCCAACTGATACAGAACATTAGAATCACATTGAAAACGAAATGCTGTCGAAGTGAAGATTTGAGAGTGGTGGAGGGGACTCACCAATGGCAGCGGCGGCAGCCCACAGAGTGGTCGAAGACTGGATGGGCTTTGCAGTCGAATGCATTCTCTGGTAGGTGCTCTGAGAGCTCGACCATCTCTGGTGAGACTGTCTACCTGCATTAGGGCGGACAGCCTGTGTGATTGTGCGCTTAGAGGTAGCGTTGGCAGCTCGAACGAAACTGGATGCGAACATCTTTGATTGAGTCAGGCCCTGATTCAATCTCGACTGTCGAATGTTGCTCACCTTGTTGTGATGACGAGAATATACAATTTGAGCGCTCGTGACTTGGCGGGCTGCCCCTCGCTTGTCCCATACAAAGTAGACATTTTGGTACACTTAACCGTTCATTTGTTCAATTTATTTCCCTCTGCTTGTCCCTGGGCAAAAATCGGTACAGAGACCTGCAGGGGTTTCCTCCTCTTTGATACATTCATTTCTACAGCTTCATCTTCACTCTCCATCCTCTTCAGAGGACATTTCCTCTTCTGAACTGGTCGTACCTTCTGTATTTTGAACCTGTGTATCTCTCAGCTCCGGGAGTCCGTGTCGTCACACGTAAGGACAAATGTAAACCCACCGTAATCAACGGAACGTTGTCATTCTGTGCTTCTTCTGTCTCATCTATACCCTGAAAGGCTTTGCCGTAACGGATGAGCATCTGCGATGCCACCTGCCTTCGGAGGGCAGTCAAGTGCTCCTCTAAAGGCATCGCCTTGTCTCTGTGTGTGAGCGTGGCGAGTTTCTGTTCGAAACCGGCGATCTGCTGCGTAAGACGGATGACTGCGCGCATCATATCAGAAGGTGATTCGATGTGATGGAATGGATGACACACGTTCTTTGTTGGTGTCCTCGAGGTTCTTCGTGTGTTTCTGTATGACCTCGGCCGATCTCTCTCTCGTCGTCCCGATCTGCTTCATCAAAAAGTCTCTCTCCGATCGGATCTGAACGATCTCTTGGTCCAGGAGCTGGAAGACGTGTGAGACCTTCCTTCTTGCATGTCTCACCTTGATCTTCTTCAGTAAGCCCTTTCTGGCCGTGTCGTCGGTGGACTGTATGTTGTTCTTCACGGTTGCCATCTTGTCCATCAGTGCCTTCCTCTCCTTCCCCTCCCTCTGCATCTGTTCGGCTGGAATGTCGTCAGAATCCCGTGAGGGTGCCGTTTCGAGATCTTCAACTCACTCAAGACTCGTTTTCTCATCATGTCTGTGCCGTACGAGATCCTCTTCAAGAGTGTGCTCTTCTTATTCGTGTTGTTCGCATCGGCAATCTGGAAGACCTGCTCACCATCAATCGATGAGTCGATGATCGACGACACATCACCTCTGTTATCTCATTGCAAGATCGTAATGACCTCTCCAACTCTTGAACCTGCTTCGTGTAGTAATCGGCTTCGCCTTTGGCCTGCAGATTTTGGCTCTGAAGCTGGCTGACCCTTTCTCTCAACTGAATGACGAGGCGGTCTGTCGTGAGATCGAGCATCTCTTGCTCGGCCAAATGCTTCTCTAACATCGTGTGCTCCTCCAAAGCTCTGCAGTGAATTGAACAAAGACGGAGGCATTCGATCTTGGAATATATATCGCGAGGGAGAGGAGGTCTCACCTGTGAATCTGTCCTTCTAACAGGTTCTGACGGATCATGAGGCAGAACGACTTGGCATTCGCACAGATGAGAGTGCACGCGGCCTGTCTCCTCTCTTTCTCACAACCTTCCAGTAGCTCGAAGGCGATGGCTGAATCTTGTCTGGCTTGTTCGATGTCCTGCTCGTACAATTGATTCTTATGTTTCGCTTTCTCAATTTGATAAACCAAGACTTCTTCATCAGCTGGTAGCCGTGAGTGAAAGACATACCTCAGATGGAAGAGCTTTCACCTTTCGTTGCGATCATAGCTTCTTCAGCTTCTTTGATCTGTTTCTCCAACTGCAGAATGGCCTTCGTTGTCTCTCTAGCTTGTTGCCTCTCTTGTTGTGCCTTCAGTGTCGATTCGATCTCAGAAACAATGGCGGATAATTTCTCGGACACAGCCTTCTCTTGTGAGATGAAGAAAGGTGGAATCATATCGTCACCTCGTTCTGTTTCTCTTCTTCTGCACGAATATTTTGACTGAACTTCTCTTTCATCTCGGTCTGAGAGGATCAGATCATTTCAGTTTATATAAAGTTCTCACCTTTGGGATATGTGTTTCCAGTGCTGGAAAGTGTTTGATCTATATGAAAGGATGAGTCCTTCTATAGAGTGCAAACTCTCACTCTTTCGCTCAGTGATTTAGGAAGGATCTGAATGATCTGTTCGCTGGACCTCAAACCAGGCAGGGTATGTTCACCCAAATGTTCGAAATACACATCGTTGATCTCTCTTCTCACTGCCTCCCACACCTGACCGTCGTCAGATACGTCCTCATCTGTCCTACGACGTCCAATCACCTTTCCAGACATAAACACTTGACCTCCGGTGGCTGCACTCTGAATCTTCGCCGCGCGATTGATCATGTTACCAAAGTAATCGACTCTGCCAGACACGGCGTCGAGCCTGCACTCCGGCTTGCCCATGTGAACTCCCATACGTACTCTCAAACCACGGAAGATCATCGTGCCATCTTGGTCGTACACCTGAATGAGAGTCGATCACAGATGTGACGTAGACATGCTCACCACTTTGCTGAATTGTGAATTGTCCAGCAGTTCCTTGGGCCATTCAGCTCGCATGAGAGCTTCTTGTACGAAGAGACACCACCACACAGCGCTGATTGGAGTGTAGAAGGCCACCATGAACGAATCACCTTCCGTTTTCACCTTTCACCGCTCAGATCACTTCAGAGTGGACTCCACCTCGTAACCACCGTTGATTCTCAACTGCTCTCTTATGATCTGATTGTGCATCTCTATGGCGACTGACATGGCTTCCGGCCACATCTCCCACTGGTACGTCGAAGCTTGTACGTCGGAGAATCCGATGGAGACAATACCGGTGGGATACCGTGACTTCTGCTCTTTCGCAGCTTCTTTGGCTTTTCTTTCCGCCTTCAACTCTCTCGCTGCTCTGGCTTCGTGCACGGAGATCTGTTTGATCAATCCCGCTACCTTTAACGATCAGGTGTTTGATTTGACAGGTGTGACTCACTTGTCCCTTGGCTTTCTCTAGCTGGTCTTCTAATTTTCGTATCGTGGATCGAAGGTTCTCCATCTTTGTCTTCGTCTGATCGTGAGATTGCTGATGGTGATATCTCTGTCTGAGGAGAATTTCGATCTGCTTCAGTCCCGTTTCCCGCTCTAATTCCAATTGCTCTTGGACCAAAATCTTCCATCGATATCAGCACGTCAACCATGATTCACGTTGTCACCTTCTCTCTCTGCAGATTCTTCTTCTCCTCCAACGCTGACTCTAATTTGTTTTCAATGACACGCTTCACGACGTACTGCGTCGATATCTTTGCGTTCGTATCATCGAGCCTCTCCTCTGTGTCCATCTTCGATTGTAACATGGAATCCCTCTGTTGGTTCAGGCTGTTGATGGCATCTTGAAGATCCTGGATGCGTTGCTGTTTGGTTTCTTGTTCGATTCGGTCCTTCTCTAACTGAGACCTCTTGTCTTTCAGGTGGAAGAGATCCAGTTTTTGTTGTTTGTTCTTCTCGTCTACGTCATTCAGCTCGGTCTCCTTCAGATGGATCTGATTGAGCAAACGCTGGATGGACTTGTGAAGGTCTTCTTTCTCCTTCACCGTTCTGTTAATCGTCAATACGAACCTCGTTCGAGAGTTGAAACGTCAATATTAATCATCATGATGCGATGTGGAACACACGCATCACTCACTGTAGAAACAAAGTTGTGTTGACTTCTTCGTGACATCTCTTTGTCTCTCCTTGATCTGGTCGATTCAATTGTACGAGACATGATACGTAGCCCCCCCAAACTGC
This sequence comes from Planoprotostelium fungivorum, assembly GCA_003024175.1. NCBI lineage: Eukaryota > Evosea > Variosea > Cavosteliida > Cavosteliaceae > Planoprotostelium > Planoprotostelium fungivorum. Next base: position 37,176 of record MDYQ01000055.1, on the reverse strand, counting down.
ACTCGAATCTTCCGGTGTGATTACTTTTACCACGTCGGCTTTCGTCAGTTTCCTCTCTGGTTCCTCATTATTCTTGCAGTTTCCACGACCACTCACTATTATTTGGTTTGGTCGATGGAGATCGAAAAGAGTGATACGTTGGGCTATATTGAGAAGGGGATGGTATTCGGTGAGGGTGGTGTGAATCTGCGGTGGTAGCCCGTTGTGGTGATGTCTGCACCGTCAATCGAGGTTGAGAAGCCTCATCCACGGATTTTGTCCTCTTATTGATGTTCGCCAGAATAGGAGGGAGCCTGATCTCCTGCGTAGCTGACGTAGCCCACATCGCATGAGATGCAGGTCCTTCCGCTTTGCTCCCAATTTAGAAAGGTGCAAATTCGTGGCTATTTCGACTATTGTAGACGGTCACTCACACGCTGAGTGACCGCTGACAGACGGGGTCGATATCTTCGGTGTTGAGGTGGCACACTGACGATCACATAGGGAATCTCGAATCAGCAGTAACGTGTGCAGAGCAGAGGTTTACTAAGGCGAATAGAGGACATGAACTCCTGGGCAGGTTCACGTGCATGGTACTTGATGATGACGCCTGTACTCGAGCACTAATGATCGTGTCCTCGTGATGATGTGTGACGATGTGCGGTGAACAGTGACCTGCCAGACGTGAAGCGACAGCCAAGGGAGACATTAAATATCGAGTTAGGCATCTTTACTCTTTGCGTCCTTCAGGTATCACGAAGCAGGAGGTCTACCATCCTACCGTCCTCTAAGAGTGGTCCTTGTTGTTTCCAACAACAGAGAACCAACCGAGGTCATAGGCAGCTCACCCGCCAAAACATCCTTCTACTATCTGTCTGGCATTTTCTTAACTTTCCGAACGACCAAGAGAGGTAGAGATGGAGAGCGAGGGCTCTTCAGCAGCGATCGATTCAGACAACAACTCTGAATGCTCTCCCAGGAACCTGATGGGATCGGATAGGTGAGGAGAGGATGATACTTCCATCGGATGTGTACGACCTCGACATCGCCCCTGTGTTACGGTTGTTCATGGGAGTCTTATGATCTCCCGCATGTTACGTGATGTCTCTTGTTGCCATGGCACAAAGAATTTCAAAACGTTGACCAGTCACAGCATGGACTACCCAGCACCGGAGGATAGTCCGAGGAGTCCGGGAGGTAGTTTCATCGCCAGCAACGTGAGTCCTTCGCCTCGCATCCTTCTATTCAAAGACATCATTTTGTCTAAATCATCTTCAGAGACCAAGAACAGCTAGTCGGACAGGAATATTGATAGGAAGAGAACGCAGCAGCTCAAAGGAGGAAGAAGATGAGGTAACATTGTCAATTGTAAATGTATCATCTTCTCACGGACCACATCAGAGTGACCGTTCCATGTCCCCTCTCGGCTCACACCGTTCACTCATTCATGATTCGTCCACTGATAATTCAGCCAACAACACTCTGTCCAAAGCTCTCACTGAAGAATTCTTAGCTCAGATCCAAGATGTCGATCCAGCCAAGGTAAACGACCTTCGTATCACGATGGAAATTGATGTGTGACATCACCATATCAGGTGGTAAGGATTCAATCTGTCCTCAGGATGTGCAGAGCCAGAATTGCCTTCAAAGTGATGCGTGAGTATCGTGAAGCCAACGATTAAGACTCATCTCTATCAGTCAAACAAAAGCAGAGACGAATACACATCATCGAGGAGATCTTAAAGACGGAGGAATCTTACGTCACCTTCTTGAATCTCGTCGTAGAGGTGTCTTGCATCTCCATCGTCCATCTTTTGACATCGCATGCAGCAATTCCAGAAGCCCCTGCGATCAGAACCCGATCTGATGACCGAAGAAGCACACCGACTCATCTTCTCCAACATCGAGATGATCCAGAAATACAACGATGTGAAGATGACATCATGCACATGTCCGATAGACTCACACGTCTCAGGTCTTTTTATCTCAGTTGAAACAGAGAGTGTCTAATTTCGACACGCACACGACTCTCTTTGGAGACTGCTTTCTCATGATCGTGAGTCTGCCACGCGTAAAGAGGCCCATTCGATTGAAACTCCACAGGCGGATTTTTTAAAGGCATACAGTGCTTACGTCAACTACTACAATCAGGGACAAGTGCAACTGCTCACTTCTAGACACAGCAACAAATCGTTAGACAGATGGCTCAACGAGAAGAAGTTGTTACCCGAAGCACAGAATAAGGGAATCGGCGACCTCCTCATCATGCCCGTCCAGAGGTGATGACGATCGTGATGATGGTGCTGATGTCATGCAGAGTGCCTCGTTACAGTATGCTGCTGAGTGACCTCGTCAAATCGACTTGGAATCACCATCCAGACTATGAAAATCTGTGCAAAGCGAGAGACAAGATATCTTCTCTCGCCGATTTCATGAACGAACAGAAGAGAAAATTCGAGAACCAACTGCGAGTCAGCAGCATCTTCCTAAGCATCACCAACCTTGGCGGAGTGGTGAATATTCGTTTTATTCTCCGTCTACAATGGGCCCGTTCTTCTCACTACAACGAGCCATTCTGAAATTCCGACAGACCATGCTGTCGCCTTCTAGAACTTTTGTCAGGGAGGGAAGTCTGATGGAAACGGATCTATACGGAGAGAAGAGAACGTGCTATGTCTTCCTCTTCAACGATCTCATCATCTGGACGACGCCTGAGAAGAAGAAAAAAGGAGAAGAAAATTACACCATGAAGCGTCTCGCTTACCTCGCCGACGTTGCCGTGGCCATCGGTGCCGCAGGTTCGAAAATTATTTCCTCTTTTTTTTACAATCGTTTTTTGAGAAAATTTTTTCTTACTTTTTTTTCAGGAGGAAAAGTTGCCATCGGTCTAGGCATGGGAAACGAAAACATTCTCTTGATGGGAAATTCAGAAGACGAGACGAATGATTGGGCTCAAGATATCATAACGAATCGGTCTGACACAGTGGAGAAGGACTCGCTCTTACCTTACGAGAAGAGGAAGACATTCGCCACCGTAGAATTGAAGAAGAAGGGTGAGTCGTCAAGTCCGACGTACCGATACGTATTGTTCGGATTCGGGGTTCGAGAGGCTGACGGTTGTAGATACCAAGTTTAAATTCGGACAAATTTTCGTACCGAAGAAGGAAGAGCCGACACCGATCATCACCAGTGATGAAGAAGATTCGAACGGGGAGAGAAAGAGGTGAAGATTTTTTCGAGTTTTTTGTCATGAAAAGTTTTATTGACGGAGGACAGACTCGAAAAGAAACCATCGAAGGCCGTTATGAATATCACTTCGAAATTCTCGAAGCCCGATAGGTGAAAAATAATTTTATTTTCACATTGAAGAATTCTATTGACTTCATGTCAGCAGTAAATCATCAAAGAAAGAGAAAGAAGAGAAGAAGGAGAGAGAAGAGAAGGAAAGGAGAGAGAAAGAAGAGAAGGAGAAGAAAGAAAGAGAAGAAAAGGAGAAGAAAACTGCCAGTGCAGATAAGACGAGGTGATGTGTGAAGATATGTGAATTCTAAATCGATTCCAGGATACTCAGAACTTTCTCTGAAGATTCGAACGATCAACGTGTACGCCTGTGTGGAGCAGATGAGGTGAACGAGATGATAATTCATTCTATTTCATCTTCCATCTACATCGTTGTAATTCCACGAATTACAATTCAATCATCTCCATTTTATTTCTGACTTCAAATAGATAAGAGATCGATTCGCCAGCATGACCACCGCAAATAAGAGCGCCACTCTTATGGGTGAAAATCACTGAAAACTCGTCGAAAACTCATCGAAAACCAGCACCGAGGTCGAAAGTGACCAACGGTATGAGCGTCACCAACATGTTCAAACAAGGAAGCCCCACAACCACCATCTCCGGCAGCAGCTCCTTCATCTCTGGCGGGAATACCAACAGCTCCTCCTTCATCTCTGGCGGGAACAACAACAGCTCCTCCTTCATTTCTGGCGGGAACAGCAATAGCTCCTCCTTCATTTCTGGCGGGAACAGCAACAGCACCATCCCCAACGGATCGAAGTCTGGTAGAGAGATGCGCCGCAGCTGCTCCATCGACGGAGCCACGAAATTACAAGATCCGGTAAGCCTATCCCTTCTCCATCATTCAACTCCTCATTCACCAACAGCCTGCGGACTTGACTTCACCACCCGGTCGGCAGAGGAAAAATCTCGCGAAACTGCTCGCAAATACGACCGAGGAGAAACAGATGCTGACTGAAGAGAGACAGAAGGCGAGGTCGTTCATTTCCGTTGGGAAGGAGAAGGAAGGGAGCAACGGTGGGACAACTCCTCCGTTGGGAAGCACGACGCCCCCGGTGGCACACAGTCCGACCGTCACGATGAGTCCGATCCTGTCGAATCGTGGAGAAGCAGCTCCAGAGAAGAAGGAGGCGCCCGGGCCGTCGCCACCGGTGTCACCACCGCCACGTGAGAACGGAGGTCACGTGACATTTGGGACTGACTTGGGATAGTTGGGCCCAGGCCACCGATAGCTGCCATCCCTCTTCATGGTATGCTACCGAGAGACAGGTGACCATGATGGTGATGATGATCGCGATGTCTAAGATGATGATAGAGCCGTGACTTATTCGGCATCGATGGGCAGTATGGCATCGAGAAATGCACCGGCGAGTCCAGCACCTGCACCTCCTCCGCAGGCCATGAAGCCAAGGAGGAACTTCTCATAAACGTGTATCTTATTTTCCAATTGACAGACTCGGTCATCGTTTATTCTTTTGCAGCTTCCGTAGTCGTTGGACTTGTCTCGACAGATTGTCTGTTGCCATCATCAACACAAGATTATGTCGATCATCGATCGATGGAATGAAAGTCAGTAGAATGACTCACTCGGGTGGAGGCCTGGCGATCAACAATCTCTCCCTCTGTAGCTCCCTCTCTCTCTTCTCCGCGGCGACAGTGTCTTCCGTTGTCTTCTTCTGACTCAATTTGTCGGCTCTCTTCTTCAATTTGGACATGCGATCGTTGGTGGATTGCATGCTCTTCGTCATGTTTTGGACTTTTACATTATACGAAGCAACTTTATTCATCTGATCGAATGGATCAGATAAAAACGTCAAAGACAACGACTCACCGAAGCAGTGGCTGCCGCGATAGCTTCTTGGTAATCAGCCCTATTATTCTCGGTTGTAATCTTATTCAATAAATCCTCTTGGTTACGTCTGCTCTCCATCAATCACCAATATCATTGTCAAAACTTCACCTCAATTCGGTCAACTTTATGATGAGGTCAGAGAAAGGATCACTGACTTTCTTTAAGAGTCCTTCGGTCAATTTGTTGCATGCATCTTGAATCTCTTGACGCTTCGTCTCTGCCACAAGACGTGCGTTTCGCTCTTCAACTATTGGTGAGGTCAGTCACACGTCGCCTAATAGAGGATCTTCTATACCCGTCGGTTCGATGTCTGCTGCAACCTGAGCCATCGATGTCCTTTGCAATGCTTTCTGCGCATATGTGAATGATTCTACAACTGATGACAAAATGAATAAATGTCGCAGCAAAAAGAATCAACGCTACACGATCAAGCATTCGTATGGAGATCATCACCGTATGCATATAGATTTGGTCCGTCAATGAAATCATGCATGGGTCACAAACAATAGATCCCCAGCTTTAGTACAATATCGTTTTCTAATGACAATCGGTGGAGACCTCATCTGGTCACGCCGCTCGCCTGAAACATACACACTATTATTTTGAATCCTCCAGCTCACGAGTTGGTGAAAACAAACGATCGAGTGGAGATTGTTATAGAGTGGGAGGGATGCAGCTGACCTCGTCTATTGGGTCTTTCAGAAACGAAACACCTATCGGATCGTGGTATGACAGAAGAGAGAAAGATCGCCCCCCACTTCTTTGTCGTGAAGTAACTTCAAATGTCCAAATTCTGACACGACAGTTCCACATGAATGCGAATGAGTAGGAGAGCTTGTGTTCCCTGTGAATAACCGCGCGCGCTCGCGATAAACTTACCGTGTGAGGTAATTTTGCTCTGTGGAGAGTAATTGACCATAAAAACTACTCCAAATAGGTTTCCAATTTGTGTCAATACAGCAGGGTGGTCAACTGCAGACTATTTTGCATTTCTCGACGGTATAAGGAGGCATAGACAGAGCGTTAAGATGTTGTGGAGACACCGACCGATCACCAACACACAGACGCCCACCATGCACCACGGTATCCCCTTGCTATACATCGCTCCCGATGCGACGCGATCGGTGGCATCATCATCTAGAAAGACATCCGAAGTCTCCACAGTATCATCATCGTGGAAGGTCATTGCGCCCGATGCAGTTTCTCAGACATCACCACCAGCCTCCATCAAGATGAAGATCCACTTCCTTGTAAATTGAGCCACTTATAAATAGTACTGTACTCTCATTAGACGTCTGTGCTCTTCTCCCGTGTGATGCTTCATCTACGACTGAGATATGTGTGAGACGCAGCGGGTCCATTCCTGAAAGAAATCAGATGATCCCATCATCGATCGAGTTCATCAACTGTGACGACACGTTTGTATGAGAATAAAATGCCCGAAATCTAATTTATTGTGATTTAATGCAGGCTGAGATCGATCCGTTTCCTCCTCATTTCCACGAAATTTCTCAGTTCATCCAGCCCATCCTGATGAGAGAAACTTTCGTTGCACATTTCCGGTAAAATTCTGTACAGACTGACCACTAACAGCGGAAACTGATCGAAAACTACCTGAAAACTCGTCATCATCTACAACCCGCCAAATGTTACCTGAGCTAGAGCCTCCGCGGTACATTTTCCCAGGATTTCCCTCAGATCCTGGGAAAATGTGGGGTCACGTGACGAGCTCTTGTTCATGTGTTCGAGAGTGTTTCGGATGAGGCTGATGAGAGAGCACAGACTAGAGAAGTCGTAAGAGTATCCCATCACCTGTCCATCATCAGATCATCTTCCATGTGATGCATGTGATGGGTGATGTGATTGATGGATGATGATCGTAGATGATGATGATGATCGATACGATGTTCGTAATGATTATGATGATGATGATGATTAGGAGGTGATGATGATAGTGATGATGATGGTGATGATGATGATGATAGTGATGATGATGATAGTGATGATGATGATAGTGATGATTAGGAGATGATGATCGTACTGATGATGATGTTCTCACCCTAACTTTACTCTCTAGACACCTTCGAATCAGCATAGACCACTTATCCGTAGCATGATAGTCGTTGCTAGGACACCAACTCTGATCGATCACCTCCTCTCCATCAATTTTTCTTCCTCATTTGAATTTTTTCTTCACCTTTTTCGCAATTTTTTCCGTCGTTTTCTTCATTTTCGGGTCGTTACCATTGACGACGGTGTCGTATCTTCTGACAAATTCAATTTTTTCATGCTGCGACCAGAAGAATGGATGATTGAGACAATCCAACAGTCCGGGCCTGGTCTCTTCTTCTGGTGAGGGTGAGTAGTTACGTACGTACGTTACGTATCACCTCCGAGCATAGTGTACAGTAGATCGTGAGCTTCTTGCAAGTGTTCTATTGGTTTCAAATCGAGGAAATTTTGCTGAGGTTTCGTCATCATTACGTCACGCTTACGCCCTCCGAATAGAAATAAAAGGAAATAGAATTTCATCTGAACTTCACCCCTGAGCGTTGTAGAGCGATAACGTTATGAGATATGATGGAGTCTATATCTTCTGACAGATCATCAAAGAAGGAAGGATAAGTCCTCTTGATCGCGTTGTTGAACGTGCGATCGACGTACAGATAGGGATGTCTTCCTGATGTCAACAAGAAGTACAAGACGCAGCCGACGGAGAAGACCTGTCACCGTTATTTTGACGGGAAATTTGAAATTCGAATCACCTCGGCGGCGACGGAGTAGGAGTGAAGTCGCCTGCCCGCGTGACTCATCATCTGATCGACGTCAATCGAAATTCGAAATTCAAATCATCACTTCGGGCGGCAACCAATAATTGAATCCCTTCGATTTGTTCTTGTTCACCTGTCTTCCCATCTCAGTTTTCAAATTTCAAATCTCCCGCCCACCTCGCCTCCACGACCAACGACGCCGCATGCAATCCGGACCACTTGACTTTAGAAATTCCATTGATATCTGTCAGTGTTCTGACATCCATAACGACATGATGTGGAGCTACTTCTCCATGCAGCGTTGACCTCGAATGGATGAAGGCGAGGCCGTGTAAGATGTGACTGCAGATCTCGATCACTACCGGCCTGATCATCAGCTTGTTCCTATCAACGTAATACAAGAGGGGGGCGTAAGGTTTGTAGTGGGAACGGAGGCTATATTTAGATCAGATCTGCAGATTACGCTCTAGAAATTCACCTCTCTACAACGGTGTAGATGGAATCACCGCAATATTCCGTGATGAGATATTTCGAATCGATGGCGATGCCCATCTGATGCGCCGTACGTTCGTCCGGTATTCCTAGAAATCTCTCAGAAATTTCACGGAAATCTCTCCTCACCCGCCGATCTCCACTTGATGATATTCACGTGATCGAACGTCTTCAGCAGAGTCGATTCAGTTTCAAATGCTCTCTTGATGTTCTCATCGTTAAAGTGATTGGGAAATATCTTGATGCAGACAGGGTCGATCCTATCTCTCATAAGTCGATGTAGATAGAGATCACGAGTGGATATGTTGTAGACAGATATCAAGAGTGGATGTGTTGTAGATAGAGCTCACTGCCTGGAGTGTAGACTGTCTACTCCCATGAAAGTTCGGGTGATGCGTTGGCTCTTGTGACCGTGGTCGATGTGTCGGGTGAGGTGGATGAGATAGTGGGTGTCGTTGATTTGGAGTCCGCTCTCGTATTGGATGCCATCGAGAGAGCTGGATAAGACCTCATCTGATGTCGGCGATGTGATCGATGATGATGTGATCGATGATCATGTGCATGAGATCATGTGCATGTGTGATCACGGGATGTGTGACGATGATAAATGCGATCGATCCATCTCACTTGTTCTTCTGGCCTCATCAATTTCCTGCCCCGCTGTTGACTCGTCTCATTCAATAACTGACTCAGTGGATCCACCGTGACGACATTATCCTTCGCAGCTTGATACGATGCATAAGGTCCGCTGGTGAAGCCGACAGAAGTCACGTGACCTCCGCTCGTCCCATTCAATTGGTCCAACAATCCGTGTCCGTTCTGCACCTGAGAATATTCCTGGAATCTTCCCACATCCCGTGGCGCGTTGTAGACGGCCTCGTTGCCCCCCATCAGCGCCGAAAATAGATCTTCAGATGCAGTCTCGCCCCTCGACATCTCAGCCATCATCCTCTGATAGTAATCTCTGTAGTCGACATCTGCTCTCGTCGGTTCATCCAAAGAGGGTGAGTCGTCCGCGTCACTGTCCACGCCGGATAACATATCACTGTCTGGATCACTCAACAGAGTGAAGAGGTCTTGATGTGATGCAGGCGGGACCACGTTCGAGTCTTCTGATGTCGACAGATTGGAGGCAGATTTGGTCGGCTGCAATCGCTTCGTCTGTGACATTTGCGCTGGCTGTTGTACGGCTGACTGTGGTGCAGCTGTTTGTGTGGCCGGTGTGGTGGATTGTGCGGGGGGTGAGACCTGCGTGGCTTGCTGCGTGGGCTGCTTTCCCGTCTGTCTCGCTTGTTTCTTGCTGACGGGAGCGGCTGGTTCTTGTATCGATAAGATTGGCTTGGCCGGTGGATGCACCGCAGACAGCCTGGAGAATGAGATGAGGAAATTTCGAGTAAATCTCACGGTATGGAGGGTAAAGTAGATTTAGCGGGGGCAGGTACAGGTGGGGCGGCGGTTTTACTGCTGTACGTTAGTTTCGGAAATTTGACCTGGATTTCATTGAAATTTCACCCTGGGAAGGTGGTGCCCGGTTTTGCTGCACCGCTGGGAGCAGTCGCCTCTAACGACGATGAGTTTCTTTCACCGCATGTCGATCTACAACGAGCCACTCACTCTCTTTCTTGAGGAATTTAGACACGTCGATCTGCACGATTTGATCCGGTTTTTTGTTCATGACGGCCAACAAGTTTCTATAGTACTGTTGTATGATCTGCTTCTCCCCTTCAGAGTGATGATATCTGTGAGTTCAGTTGTTTTCTTCCACATGTGGGTCATCGCATCACCTGCAGTATGGACTCGTGCACGATTTACCATAACCACAGGGGTTTTTGAATAGATTATCAGGGTGGCAGAATCTTCATGCAGATCAGATCGTGATGATGATGGAGATCGTGAAGGTGGATTCTGATATTTCATCTCACCTCGTGACTTCATTATCCCACTCATCGCATGGCATCCATCTTCCCGTGGTGGCTACCACTTGTGGTTTCTCTCTCCTGTCTACGTCTTTGTGCCACTGTGGACAATTGAACCAGGGTTCTCTCATGTCTGGTGGTGGATGATTGGCCATGGTGCATTTTTCGACTTTATATTCCATTACGATGAACCGATAGACTTCTTCTGAGATGACGGTCGGGCGGCGAGGTGGAGCTCTGAAGGCGGCATCGTAATCAACTCCTTTAATGACGTGTCTGAGATTGAGATTGAGAAGGAGAATGGATCGTAGATGGACGCCTCACCGGTGACTACAAAACCTTCCAAAATGACACTCTCCTGTGCGCTCCATCTTTTGACACAGAGAGGCTTTGTAGCTCATTGGAGAGTAGAGCTGCTCTACTTGATTCTGATAATTTGTATATTCCCATGGAGGCTCACAGAGACGAACACCATCGACGAGACGTCTGGGATCTCTCCTGATATCTCCAGTATCATGCCAACTGGTGCACGTCTGCCTCTCAATAGCGTGTCTGTGTTGCTTCGTGCAAGGTCCTAAGCATCAGATCAATAATGACACAATCAAGGTTCAACCTTTTGTTTTGTAATTCCATAATATAGCTTGATAATCTTCATTAGTAAACGGCCCATAATGGCCGGCAGGATAGCTCGAAGACGAAGAGCTCATGTCGATTGTGTATGACTACTCAGATGATGCAATCGGATCCGTTTCAACTTGAAATTTTCTCCGTATTTTTAGTGGAAATAAAATGATTTTATTCTCCGCTTATCTCACTTCTTTTCTCTCTCATCACTTGTTCACTCATGCAAAGACATACATTTTATTCCCTCGAGAGGACGAAACGGTAGTGGACGTCTCCCTTCTTCAATCTCTCTATGGCATTGTTCAAGTTGTCCTCGTTGAGAGGTAACACCTCGATCCAAGGCTTGATACCGTGTCTGGCGGCAAATTCCAAAGCCTGATCTTGAATGCGTCTGCATCATCGTTGAGATCGTCATCATCTCATCCCGATGTCTATGTCGAACATAAACGAGTGACTCACTTTGAGGCCACGAAAGAGCCGACGATAGACAATTGGTCCTTGATCATCAGAAGAGGATTGAACTTGAACTCTTTGCTGCCCGCACCCATGATGACCAGCTTACCTCCCGGCTGCGGAGCGTCAATCTACAATGATGACGTCATCACACGTCATCACCTTTAAGATGCTGAGATATTGGTCCCAGGGAAGGGCTCCATCAACGGTGGAGAAAATGTGATTCAATTTCTCTCCTACTTGTATGGATTGTCCCTCGGGTACCTGTTCATAATAAAAGTGAATAAATGCATGGTGTATGAAAATGATGATGAACGATGAGATGTCCATCGTGATGATGGAAGATCGTGATGAGGGAAGACTGACCTTGGTGATCACGTGTTGGTGGGATCCCAATTGGAGTGCCTCCTTCTTCTTACTATCTGAAGTCGATAAGGTAGTCACGTGGCATCCCCATTTGTTCAGATATTGTACGGCCAAATGCCCCAACTGCCTCCACGTCAGTCTCTACAACGAGCCAGTATTCTCACCCCTCCCACTCCGATGACACCGACACGATCGGTCGGCTTGACTCCATTCTGCAAGATGGCCGAGAAAACAGTGGCACCGGCACAGAAGAGAGGAGCGGCCTCGCATGCGGAGAGAGATGAAGGAACTTTAGACAGACTCTTCTCGTTGGCGACGTAGAACTCTCCAAAGCCTCCTTGGTCGGTGTCGTGAGTTCCGTAGGCCTTTCGATTTGGACACACTTGCATCTGACCTCGAAGACATTGAGATGGAAAAATGCAGATGGCAATCACCTGATAAGCATTGCTCACAGACTTCACAAGTCTCATGAACGAATCCCCAGCCGACGACGTCTCCCTTCTTGACGGTCTTCACGTCTGATCCAATCTGGATTGTGTCACGTCATATGACGCATGATTGTCTGACACCTCTTCAACAGTGCCAACTGGCTCATGTCCAAGCACACATCCTTTGGCTAGAGTGTGGATGTCTGTGAAACACAGACCACATGCGACCACTTTGACTAAGACATCGTTGGGTCCAACTTGTCTCTTTTCACCTCTCGCCTCTACGGCTTTCTCTCCTTGTCCTTTGAATACTTGCATGATGGTTGATGTTGCAGCTGTGTTGTGTTACGTGGCGTGTAATTAGTGAAAAGTACCGGTTGGGTATTACTTGAGACAGACAGACACGCATGTCTTAAATCTGAACGGTTCATTCTCTTGTCCTTTGAACCACCCATTTTTATTTCACGATGCATGGTTGATGAAAGAGTCGGTGATGTTTCGACTGGTGATCTGAACGAAAGAGTGAAAGAACATTAGACAATGGAGATTCCTTGCGTATCAGTTCATCGACGCTTGAGTGTGCTCGTATTTATTTGTAGAGAGAAGCGAATAAAAGGTCTGGATGTCTGTCGGTGTCATCCGGATGAATTCAGAACCCACACGCATGACGAACCATCACGAAAATGAAGACGGCCAGAGTTCAGAGCTGGTCGTCACCCCACTGATCAAACGACATAGAAAGCTGGTGAAATGATTATTGACATTGAAATTGGCGTGACGATAGATAGGAAGAAGCGCTATTGGACCCCAGCGAACTACCAGAAGAAATATTCTCTTCGATACTGTGCTGTCTTACGCCAGCAGACATCGCACAATGTTCTCTGGTATCATCATATTGGAATCAAATTTGTAAGAGTCACACCGTCTGGCGATGCATGTGCGATAAGTTGTGGGACGACAAGGTAATTGACTTGAGTCCCAGCATCAACATCCAATGACGAGGATAGGTGTATGTTCCACGACTCATTCGAGAGATGAGAGCAACAGACCCCAGGGGTGCATATCGTCTTTCTCTCAAGGACTCTACGAGACAGTACATCACAGTGGAGGTGATTGAAATTATGTCCCTGCACCTCTAAATGATCTCAGGAATTAACGACCTTCGAGTGGTGCTTTCGATTTAAAGCGAACCCTGGAGCTGAATGGGTTGAACGTGATCCATGGTGGAACGATAAGACACCATCCACCCACAAGTACTACCCTAACGGTGAGGTAAAGATCACCGGCGACTTCACAGGCATCCATCCCAACGAAAGAAGGTCGTACCATCACATTGCCCATTCGAAATCATCGAGCTCACCATTGAACAGATGGAGATGGATTCCTAGAATGGGAGGGAAAGAAGGCCCCCATGGAAGCTTCGTCCAGATCAATCACTTTCCTCCCTATGTCTTCAGTCGCCATCCTAATTGGGGGTTCATCCAACAGAGCGTGGCAGCCGTTCTCACTTCTTTTCCCATGCCTTCAAAGGGGGAGTGTCCAGAGTTGGAAGATGATGCATTAGAGGCCATCTATCAGAAGCAGAACCGACGCAGCAGCAGAAGCAGACAGAGGAGTCGAATAGCTCAGGTGAAGAACACAATCATCCCGTGGTGATTGAGAGATGCATCAGGTGACATTGTCTCTGCCGATGCAGCTGATGAACTCTCTGTTGAGGGACGGGCTATTAGACGAAGAGGAGGAAGAAGAGGAAGAAGAAGAAGTAGAAGAGGAAGAGATGAGAGAGGAGGAACCTACAAAGGCTGAGGTCTTTATAGAGGATCCAGATGAGGACCTTCCAGTGGTCGAGAGACAAGAAGAGAAGAGACAGATGGAATGTGAATTAGATTGAGATAAAATAGATTTTCTATAGACGAGGTCGATGAGTGTCATGTCTGAAACGATCATACGATGGCTGAGACCATTGGTGCCCGTCTTCAGAACCTGTATATGAACACGTTATCCTTTCATTCTGAGTTGTGAGCTTGTCTATATCGTCTGTGACTGAGGTTCGCAGGAGAAAATAAAACAGAGATGAATTCATTGAATCTACAATGGTAGACAAACCGCAGTCTCAGATCATCGCATTTTGAGGGTGGGCTGGACATAACGTGGATAAATAGTTCAAAATATGTCTTCTGGCGGATCATCTATATCAGCTAGTCTGATGCAGTCACCACCTAGCTCACCAGAGAACCAAAATGACCTCTTTCGGCAGTCCTACGCTAGCGCACACGGAGAGGGACTGCTTTCAGAACAGATAGAACCTACGGTAAGTTCGTCTTTCCATATCGCCACGATATCACCTGCAATGAACGGAAATCGATCTCCACTTCCCTCGCAGAAGTCCTCTATTTATTCTCTCCTGCAACGTCACCCAAGTGACCTTCCATCAGATTGCATCTTCTCAGAAACGGAAAGTCATCGAATCGAAGTTCATCGATGAAGAGAATCTCCCCGACCCCGGAGATCGATACGTCCAATCTGTTCCAACTACGTACGAGATGATATTACCATCGGACAGGAGTAAATCGAAACCCCAACCACCGTCTAAAGCCTCTATTCTCCCCACGCCCTTACCTTCACTTCCCGTCACTCCATCGACATCGAATCATGCCAGACCAAAGAAAGTGGCCAAAGTGAGCAACAACAATGGGACTCATGCGGAGAACGTGATGCGAGTACCCGATCCATCTCTGTCTGACCCCATGGCCACTTCGTCCATCAACAACACGACTTCGAACGTTCAAATGATGTATCCTGTGGTCAACCAGAAGGCCCCGGCCGCATCGAAGAAAAAAGGTGAGCTTCATCTCTTCCGACATCATGTCATTGACGACGGCGATGTTGACTTTTCGCAGCAGGTAGACCCGCTGCCACAAAGAGGTGAATGTTTTAAGAGATGATGGTGATGATGGATGACTGAAGATCGTCACAGGACCTCTGTAGCAGAAGCAGCCGGTGAAGAGGGAGACGAGAAGACCAGCCGATTTGATTCCTCTCTGTCTCTCCTGACCAAGAGGTGATCCATCTACAACCCGCCGTCTCAAATCATTGAACCGTTGTAGATTCACTGATCTCGTGCGGGGCGTACCCGAGGGAGTTGTAGATCTGAACGACTGTGCGGTGCAGTTGGGAGTGCAGAAGAGAAGAATTTATGATATCACAAATGTTCTCGAGGGGATCAATCTCATTGAAAAGAAATCGAAAAATCACATACATTGGAGGTGAGATGATGATGATGTCTGTGATCGACGTGCACGTCATACAGAACCTCATCGATACACGTCATCTGTTCTTCCGTTTACGAGACACATAACACAATCGCATCTTCTCCCATTGAAAGGAACAATTCACCTTCACCTTCACATTTCATTCATTCACCTTCACTTCTCATTCATTCACCTTCACTCTTCATTCATTCACGTTCACTTCATTCATCATCTGACGTCACACGAGGGGATCTGGACTGTGTACCCCTCAGGAGAGACAGAAGATAGAAGAGTTGAAATTACAAATTGAAGACCTGAGAAGGCAAGAGGCAGTAGAAGACGAGAAGACACGAAACACGCAGCAGAGTCTCAAACAAATGGTCGAAGACTATCAACACTCCAAGTGGGTCTTCGTCGCGAGATTTCATCGAGATCTACGTCTCACGCCGTGTAGGTGGGCGTACATTACGCACGACGACGTGCGGAATTTACCCGGGATGGAGAATCAGACGCTCATCGCGATAAAAGCTCCGGCCGGCACCCGGCTCGAAGTGCCTGACCCGGACGAGGTGGCAGGTTGTAGTCTGACAGTTTTCACTCAATTTTCTCAGGGTATGGACGGTGGAGACAGGAGGTACCAGATCTTCTTGCAGAGCGAAAACGGGGCAGCTATCGATGTCTATCTCGTCAGCTCCGAGGCGCCTGCACCTGCACCCACCACAGACACGACACAATTCTTGGAAGAGGGTATATCGGTGAGTTCCTCACGATGTTCCCGGGAAGATTCTGAGGATTTCCAGTTAAACCCTAAAGACATGCACTACGAGACGGAAGCACTTGTACGCATCGCACCGCCTCCGGAGACGGACGAATATTTCACGATCATGGAAGGAGAGGGGATATCTGATTTCTACACGGAGGACACAGGTCTGTTTGGATGAAGAGATCAAGTGCCACTTTGTGTCGAGAGAGAAGAGCGTCGGGGGGCATCGTCTGTAATAAAAGAACTGCGACGTGGAAGATGAGATGAGATCGTGTCGATGAGAATGAGATGGAACGAGTTGAGTTGTCATCGGATAAGCGATTTAAAATTGGATTTAAAGTATGGTGATATTTATGGTTCGTAAACCTGAGCCACAGAATCAGCGTAGCACGAGATAGTGCTTTGATTCACACTGGGGATGTCTGACGCATATCATCTTTTAAGAACTGGGCAGGAACATCCTTCTTGAAATAGTTGATTCGATCCCCAATTTATTGTACAGCATAACATACCCTCATCCATGCTTGGTTCAGGGATTTTTTAGGCAGACGTGACGGTCTACATCTTTTCTCTTACTCGTGATGATGGCGGTGATGATGATCGAGGCTTCGTTGACCGGCAGCAAAAGCGATATGATCGTGGATAAATATCTACGAAGACCTGGTTCTCCGAGTGGCTCTCAGTTAGATGTCCATCGAGTGTTAGTGCTGTTCCTTCCCTGATTATTGACCCAAATATTTGGTCTGCTTCCTCCCTTCCTGGATTTTTCTTCCGTCTGCTGAGGATCATTCCCCTCCCACAAATCATCAGGTAGAAACATCTTCTAATCGTTCTATCTATCTCTCGAGACGATGTAGAATATCACTCGATGTCGTCTAATCTTCTCACTGTGATCGATAGACATGCCACGAAGAGGTCAAGCTGTCGATAACACGAAGCTCTATGAGATTTTGGGCGTGCCCACAACGGCCACTCCTCAGGAGATCACCAAGGCATACAGAAAGTTGGCCATGAAGTATCACCCAGACAAGAACCCTGACACTGCAGACAAGGTAGAAATCTATCTTCTCTTCTATACCCTCTAATCCCGCGTCAGTTCAAGGAGATCAGTTTTGCTTATGAGATTCTCAATGATGAAGAGAAGAGACAGACGTACGACCAATACGGAGAAGAGGGTCTGCGCGATGGAGGTGGTGGCATGGATCAAGACGATTTGTTCTCTCACATTTTCGGCGGTGGCTTCCCATTTGGAGGAGCACGAGGTGGAAGAGGAGGACCTCGCCCAGGACAAAAGAGGAAGGGAAAGGACAGAGGCTTCGCCTTCGGTGTTACCCTCGAAGATGTGTACAAAGGAAAGCAGACCAAGTTCTCTCACACAAAGCAGGCACTCTGCGGAGGTTGTAACGGGTACGTCTCATACATGATCTCTCGCATATCGTTGTGATAATGATCATCGGTCACCGCTTTGAGATCTGATGTTGGAATAGAAAGGGAACGAACAAGGTCGGTGGCTCCATGAAGTGCACACACTGCGAGGGATCTGGTGTTCAGACCTCTCTCAGACACCTCGGCTTCGGCATGGTCCAACAGCTGCAGGAGAAATGCAGGAGCTGCGATGGTGAAGGAGAAGTCATCCGTCCCAAAGACAGGTGCAAGACTTGTGCCGGAAACAAGATCAAGGAGGAGACGAAGGTAATCATCATCATCCTCTATCGTCGCATGCTCATCCATCATCAGATGTTGGACGTCTACATCGACCCCGGAATGAGAGACGGTCAGAGAATCACCTTCAGTGGAGAGGGAGATCAGCACCCGGACATCGTCCCCGGAGACATCATCTTAGTCCTCCAAGTGGAAGCTCACCCCACCTTCTCCAGAGAGGGCAACGACCTCATCATGACGAAAAAGATCGGTCTCATCGAAGCTCTGACCGGCGTTCACTTCACCGTGGAGCATTTAGACAAGAGAATCCTCTTGGTCAACTCCCAGCCAGGTGAGTCACACTTTCTCATGACGATGACGAGAGCTCATGTCATGAGCAGGAGAGATCATCAGACCTGGAGATGTCAAGAGCATCGAAGGGGAAGGTATGCCTACCAACGGCAACATCTTTGAGAAGGGAAGGCTGCTCATCAAATTCGACATCGAGTTCCCAGCGGACGGTTCTCTCAAGCCCGCCACCTTTGCGGTACGTACATTACGTACGTGACGTCATCTGACGTCATCAGGGTCTAGAGCAGGCTTTGGGTAAGGCTCCCACCGTGCAGGTCAGTGGAGAACACGAGAAGGTGACGCTCGGCAAGGCCGAAGTCAACTTGGGAGGCAACAGAAAGAGGGGCGGCAGGGACGCCTACGAGGAAGATGATGAAGATGATGAAGAAGAGGGAGGACCCAGAGGCGTCTCTTGCCAGCAGCAGTAAACAGTTGGAGAATAGAAAGAGTATGAGAGGTCTTTGGTTCGTGTGGAGGATGTGGACGATGCGGTGACTCGTCTCTGACGATGATCACATCACGTGCAAAAGGTCCGTTTTCAACTGACATTTGGATGAAAAACGGACAAAGCAGACGAGACAGCCCTTGGCATCCTCCCTCTACAAAAACCGAAGTATCGTCGCCTTTGAAAGCGTCAGTTCCTCACAACGAGATACTTGAGTTCTATGAGCTGATATTTGCAAAATCATCATCGCGTTAGCTTGCCGTGATGATGTCCCGCTCCGTGTGTTTTCTTTTCCGTTGTCTCCGTTGGAAGGGAGAGAAAAGGAAGAATGGGAGGCTCAGCTGCAGCAGCATGACTTCGGAGGTAGTCTATCTTCTTCGGGGTGGTCTGATGCTCATGATCGAGCAGTCTGACGGGCGGGCTTGAACGTTTTGCTGTGACAGAATGGTGTAATTAATACGCCGTCGTACTTTTTTTTCGGGGGAGGTTCGGAGAGTGGGTTTTAGCGTTTAGTCTCTCATCACACAGCAGCCAGCTGGCGCGACCCTACACGAACAAGAGGCTTCTATCAAGATGAAGAAGCAGAATTTGGATTCATCGCCTCAGGTCGTCAGAGCTTCGACCGATCAGGGACGCATTTCTGTGGACTTTAGAAGGAGGCAACAAGAAATCAACGAGAACAATGCTCGTAAGGCCATCGGGCGCACATCATTGGACATTCAGAGGAACTCCATCGAGGGCAGAAAGAGCCTTCAGAAGACGAGTAGTGCCCCACCTGCACAGCCACAACCTCACCTCGAACAAGAGGTGAAGACATTTACATGCACCCCTGAATGCATTGACATTGACGGTCTCACAGGTCACATTCCACCTTACGCCCCTCGACCAACTCGCAGAACAACTCGAAACCAACTTAGAGAAGGGTCTCAGCGAGTCACAGGTCGCTTCGAAGAGAGCCAGACACGGACCCAACACCATCGTCCCTCACAAACCATCCAGAGCCCTTCGCATCTTCCTCTACTTCTTTGGTGGCTTCGGCGCCGTCCTGTGGCCCGCATCCATCTTGTTGGTCATCTGCTACCAACCTCTGGGAGGCGATGCACCCCAAGCCATCAACCTCGGAGTGGCCATCGTCCTCTGGATCGTCATCCTCTTACAGGGCATCTTCAATGCATACCAAGATTGGAGTAGTTCATCCGTGATGAAATCCATCGGTCGCATGCTTCCATCTGCCGCCGTCGTCCTTCGAGATGGACAGACGAAAGAGGTGACACATCTCTCCACCATCCATCATCTCATTTTCACATCATCTCATACTCACATCCTTCGACAGCTACCCGCCAGCGAACTCGTCCCCGGTGACGTCGTCCTCTTAACTCTCGGCGCGAAAGTTCCCGCCGATTTGAGGCTGCTGTCCGTCGATGGTCTGAAGACCGATCAGTCCGCCCTGACTGGAGAGTCTGAGCCCATCCAGGGCACCATCAAGGAGACGAACGAAAACTTTATGGAATCACACAACGTTGCTTTCATGGGTACCAGCGTTGTAGAAGGTGAGAGTCATCGAACTCACACTCGATCATCACCTGATTCCATCGTCGATCTTGCATCATCCATCATCTAGATCTCGAAAATAATGAGAGATAGGTGGTGCCAAAGGTCTCATCATCAACACCGGTAATCATTCGGTCATGGGACAGATCACATCCATGGCATCCGCAGACTCTGGTGAAGCTGCCACTCTGAAGAAAGAAATCAACCGATTCGTCACAATCATCGCCTCGCTCGCCCTGGCGACCGGTCTCACGCTCTTCATCATCTGGTTGGCATGGTTACGTACCTCCCACGCCGTGAGACATTTTGAAATTCCATCTACAACGCTGAAATTTTCCAGGGATTTCTCAACTGGGCCGCCATCATCAGCAACGTCATCTCTTGCATTGTCGCTTACATTCCAGAAGGACTTCCCATCTCAGTCACGCTCACGCTGACCGTCGTGGCAAAGAGGATGTCTAAGGCACAAGTTTTAGTGAAGAGTCTGCCCACCGTGGAGACGTTGGGATCAGTAGACGTCATCGCCTCAGACAAGACCGGCACCCTCACCCAGAACAAGATGCAAGTCGTACGATTATTACTCGGTGACGATCTACAACGTTGTAGACGGAATTCTGACCTCATCTTCAGGTCTCGAACTCATCGAGAGCGTCGAAGAGATGCAGAGACTGAGGGTGGCCAACACTCCCCTCTTCACTCAGATCACTCGCGGTCTCAGCCTGTGCAACCGTGCTGTCTTCACGGACTCTACCGAGAGGAAGAGCTTGAGCGTCAGAGAGAGAAGCGTTATGGGTGACGCCAGTGACACAGCCATGCTCTACTTTGCCGCCGAATACGGAGATGCAGACGGTGAGTGGAGGAGATGTGACGTAAGAGTGAAGGAAGGGCAGGAAACCGTGCAGCTTATCCAAAGTTGTGTGAGGTACCCTTCAATTCGAAGAACAAGTGGATGCTTTCTATTCACAAGCAACCCGGCAGTGATAAACCACTTTTGATCATGAAGGGTGAGCCATCACGATCGCCACGATCGTCATCATCGTCCATCACGATGCGGATGATCATCAACATCATCGATGGCGACTGACTCGTCGCAGGTGCCGCCGAGATGATGTTAGATCGCTGCAAGCGCTACGTCAACGCAGAAGGAGAAGACGAACTCTTGACACCAGAGATCTGCTCGAAAATCGTCGCCACACAAGAGAAATTGGGTGGAGGTGGAGAGAGAGTCTTAGCTCTCTGCAGAAAAGAACTCAACACGGCAAAGTACACGTACGATTACGCCTACAAGGCCGACGAGGTACAAGTGAATCTGTTTCATCCTATCGTCTGACATCTTCAAGTTGAATTTTCCCACGTCAAAGTTGGTTTTCGTTGGGTTGATCTCACTGATGGATCCCCCCAAACCAGAAGTACTGGGATCCGTTCAGACCTGTCACGAAGCCGGAGTGAAGGTGAAGCGGTTCATCTACAACGTTGTAGACGGACGTCATATTGACATCTCGACAGGTCATGATGGTGACGGGTGATCACCCCACCACGGCTGTTGCCATCGCGAGACAAGTTGGAATCATAACGTACGATCGTGTGATGTACTATTCTGAACAAGAAGCCACGAAAGAAATTTTAGCCGCCAAGAAACAAGCTGAAGGTATGACGAGCGATGACGTCATCACACATGATGATGATGACACGACACATGATGATGACGATGATGACATCGTACAGAGAGGAGGAGAGCGAAGGGCAAGAAACCAGAAGAGGAAGACTCGTTTCATTTAGATCTACACGACTTTTCCGTCTCCAGTGCCGAGTACGGTATCGCCATCAAGGGTACAGATCTGGTTCACTTCGAGGAGGAAACCTGGGACTGGGTCTTGTCCCACAGAGAGATCGTTTTCGCCCGAACTCTACCGGAGCACAAATTACGTATCGTAAAGGAATGCCAGAGACTGGGAAGTGTCGTCGCTGTCACCGGTGAGCCTTTCTATTTGAATTAAAATGATTTCAAATGGATTTTATTGTATTTACGATGTACCAGGTGATGGTGTGAACGATGCCCCCGCTCTGAAACAAGCCAACGTCGGTGTCGCCATGGGATCAGGTTCGGAGGTAGCGAGAGAGGCAGCCGATATCATTCTGTTGGATTCCAACTTCTCTTCTGTCGTCACTGGAATCAAGTACGGAAGACTCGTCTTTGAAAATTTAAAGAAGGTGAGTGCAATGATGATGACGATGATGATGACGATGAGCTCAGGTCATCTTGTACCTCCTTCCCGCCGGAAGTTTCTCGGAATTGACTCCCGTGTTGGGTAACGTGTTGCTAGGGTTACCCCTCCCTCTCAGCTCCTTCCTCATGATCTGGATCTGCGTCGGTACAGATATCGCACCCTCCCTCTCTCTCATCCAGGTAAGACATCTCACTTACGTCTCCCCTTCACTCGATCGATCTACCCTCTTGTCATCACTCGACTCATGACCGAGATGAGAAACTCTCACCACTTGATGACACCCTCGCAGGAGAAAGCAGAGGCGGATCTGATGAAGAGGAAGCCGAGAGGCACCGGTGGTGATCGATTGGTCAATTGGAGGCTCTTAACCATGGCTTACCTGTTCATTGGTATCATTGAAACCTTATCTGCCTACTTTATGTACTTTTATTACTACTACAAATACGCCGGCCTCGCCCCGCGTGAGAATTTTATCTTCTTTTATCCGTAAGGGAGGGTTCTGATGGTGATCTAGGCGATCTATTTTTGACGTACGAGCTGTACACCGATGGATACAAAGGATACACGGGTGATCAACTGACCGAATTTAACAACGTCGCCCAATCTGTCTTCTTCATCACCCTAGTCATCTGCCAGGTGATTCATCTACAAACTTGAACCTTGTTCTGAAGTGATGGCAGTGGGGCAATCTGTTATCCATTCGCACGAGACAGTTGTCCATCATTCAACACCCTCCCTGGAAGAAGGAGAGCAGAAACATCACGCTCATCGGTGCCATTCTCATCGCTCTCGTCTTGGCCATCTTGGCCATCTATCTACCCTTCCTCAACAACGTCTTTGGTTCGAGGTGAGATGCAACACGTGGATGATGATGGAAATCTGATGATGGTGACAGACCAATTCCAGTGGACTGTTGGTTCATTCCGTTGGGCTTCGCAACTTTCATCTTGGTGATGGACGAGCTGAGAAAATGGGCCGCGAGGACGTGGCCAAATACGATATACAGCAAGTGTATGTGGTAGACGTTCACTTCATCGGTGTCTATGATAAAGATGGAACGATTTTTTTCTCATGTTCTTCGATGAGAGTGGATCTCTGTCATAATGCGTTATGCGAAATAAAAGTGGAAATTATCTCTACAACAACGATGCGATGTGATCATCATCACATCGGAAATCAACAGCTACCATGAAGATTAAATGGAGGAGAATCCCTCTATTCATTCCACCCGTCATCATCTTGTACGGATTGTGGCAGACAGAGGTGGCAACACCATCAGGGAAGAAGAGGATCTTTCCCAAGGACCAATTTGAGAGGGGAGACGACAAGAAGGAGTAGATCATATGTATCAGAAGAGTCTTTGCTATTCACATCGGTCTTCGTAAATCAATTGGAGACATCGATGATGATCATATACGAGCTATGAATGAATTGAATGAAGCCGAAATGAAGTAAACTGTCTATATCGATACCTCACAGAACGATTCGAGCAGCATTCGGTCGTTGATATCAGCTTGCATGTTGTGATGTCGTCTGCAACTCACACCCCTCACACAAATAGTGAAACGTACATTCTAAGCGCAAATGATCCATATTGGAGCATTTTCATTTCGTGATACGCAAATGACGCTCTCCACAACGCATTACTCTGTGCGTCTCCACATTGAGACAGATGGAGATTCAGATGATCAAGCGGCACACATTCTAGTGTACATAGAGGTGAATCTAAGGGGGATCTTCATCTTATGGTCAGCGGCCGCCTAGAACTGCGCCGAAAATTTCATAAGTGAGCGAAATATCGCCCGATTTTCGAACATGCCGCGGGGTCCGTTTTAGAATCAACGAACAGCAGAAGCACGACCAACACATCATCACCCCATCACTCACGCACGCACACACGTATACTATAAAACAACATCATCATGTCTAGATTCCTAGGTTATGCATGGGCCCCCGTTATATCCCTCCTCGTTTGGTTTGCAACTCTGACAGCGCTCCTGATATGGTGGTTAGCTGAGGGGCATCCCCAGTACATGGAGGATGAAGCTACTATCGTTTTCATTTCGGACATCGGTGGGATTATCTTTGAGACACGTCCACCTCTGACCCTCTCAGGCGCGGCCCATAAACAACTATTTATACCTGGTTGTGCGGTCACAGCCACATTCTACGTCTTGTCATTGTTGGCCGAGAGATACTTGAGACACAAGAGCCGCATTCCCAAAGGTGCCAGACGCAGAGAGAGAAACTTTGCCATCGTCTCCATCGTCGCTTGCATTATCGCCGCCTTCGGTCTTCTCTTCCTCTCCATCTTTGATGCTTTCAACCACAGTGAGTTACAGTATCCCCTACGTTCTATCCATCACGAAACCACATCTCCAATCATATCGTCTTAATCAAATGCAGGCACAGCCCATTGGATCTTAACCATTGTCTTCGTCGTTGGTGTTGCCATCAGTGCCCTCTTCCAATCTCTGCAGGTCTTCTGCATCAAGAAGGGTCATCCAGATCGAGCTCACCTCCGTCGAAACACCATCTTCAAGTTGGTCATCGTCTCCGTTGCCATCGGTGAGACGTCTAAAAGTACATCGTCACCATGGTGTTGACGTTATCAGTGTTGGCCATCGCATTCGGTATCTTGTATGCCATCTGCAAAGGTGATGCCGGAGTTACAGACAGAACCTATTGCAACGGAACGACTTCAACTGCCGCCGTTTTAGAATGGACCATCGCTTATCGTACGTACATCATCATCAATCACCCGTCTCATACATCCATCACGATGCATCACGACGTTAACTCTTCAACAGTGTTTGACATCTACCTCCTCACTCTCGTTCTGGATCTCTACCCTTCCATCAAAACCAGCATTGGCTACGGTTCCAGACATCCCGAGGAAGTTGCCAGAAGAGAACAGAAGCAGAAGGACTTAGAGATGGCAGAAGCAGAGAAGAAGAGACAGTACAACCCACTGGCAGCTGATCCACGATTCCACGTGAGTCTTCATCATCATCACATGATGACGTGTACATCATCTCTAACGCAGAGTAGGGACCTGCTCAGCCCGTGATCAATCAACCCATGACGAGTCATCTCCCAGCTTCTAGATAAAAGAAATAATTGAAATCTTTCTTTATGAACTATCATCATCATCTTCTCGATCACGGACGGTTGATCGTGAGAGGTGTCTGCTGATTTCCCGCCAAATTCGTTCCTGATATTAAGACACTGACGTAGCCCAACGGACTCAGCGGTGCCAAGATCCCAGGCTGCGAGAACAGACTCCCACTGATTGCCCCCAAACTCGACTGCTTGTCGTTGTTTGTAAAGTTTCCACCCAATACGGTCAAGGTACCATCGTCCACCTTCACTATTTCAACTTCTTCCTCTTCAAAGTCACACCTGGATGACGCTGACGCTGCTGCCAGCGGCAGGCAGGCGATTTGAAAAGACCTTCGGGTTCATCATGGTGACTTGGCTGCGGCTGACGAGCAGGGCGGAAGAGTTATAAGTTGAACCGGGGAGAGAATTGGACACTGTGATGGAATGGAAAGAGGCTTGAGAGTTGAGGCACAGGAGAGTGTTGACGTTCGCGTCCAGGACAGAAGAGAAGACGGAGCCGTTCGAGGTGAGGATACCAATAGCACCACCGTAAGTACCATCGTTCTGTGTAAAATTGCAGCCGGTGACAGAGAAGGTGGCGGTGTTGAAGTAGATAGCACCACCGACCTGCGCGTGGTTGTAGACAAAAGTGTCGCGGGATATCATGGTGGACGAGATCTGCACACTGATGGCACCTGAATGAGTTGAATTATGATGGATCGTTATACTGACCTCCATATTTGGCCGTGTTGTTGTAATAGTAATTTACCGAAGATATACCACCCTGCTGCATGAAGACAGCTCCTGTACCTCACGTTTAAGATGGTTCGAAATCATTCGTTTTCGATGGAAGATGTGTCTACATTCAGTTCACCTCCTAATGATGTCGCAAAATTGGAGATGAAATTGTTGTTGATGATCTGGCTGATGCCTGATACAACACACACGGCACCACCGAAGGGGGCCGAGTTGAGAGAAAAAGAATTGGAGAAAATGGACACAGTAGAGGTGTTCGCATAGACGGCACCCTGTGCATTATTGCTGAAGACACTGTTTGATACCTGTCCCATCGATGTCAGTCTGACATCAGCAACTCGATCATCTCACACTTATACTCTGCCCGCTCACGGACAAGGTGGCCATGGCGTACGCATTGTTCGTCACATTCGATTGATTCATCTGAACAAGTTGGTTCCAATGGACGAGACCGAGTATCTCACTTGAATATTACACTGGTCTCCGTACACTGCACCGAACCGTACCTGATTCATAGCTGTGTTGCCGACGACCGTTACATTCTGAAGATTGACATTATTACTGATGGAACACACGATACAAGCTGAGAGTGTCATTCATGTTTCGTGATGGTGTCGACTCACTGTGTGTGTTTCTGCGGAAAATGGAATTCGAGATGGTGATGTTGTTGACCGAGTATAATCTCAACGTGCCATCACAAACTGCCAGGATCAATCGATGAAAGTTCAATACTCTTCGATCGTGTGATGATGTCATCATCTTTTGTCTCACCCAGCTGATTTGATATGGCTTCTACTATGATATTGTCGATGATTCCACTCGTGGACGCTGTCACAGAGATACCTCCACCGGCATAATTTCCTGTCCGTGTCGTCAGATGATACGAACAGTTCGAAACGACTCACGCCCGGAATTTGTCACGAGAGTCGCGTATCTCAGTACAAACGGTGTGTACTCCACTACGATGGCCCCGATTCCATTCGTGATGACAGAATTGAGACTCATCGATATGTTCTGCACGTAGAAATTGGATGCGTTGAGAGAAGTGAGGACACCTGTGGAGTGTCACACGCAAGTATAATGTGTCGATTCACTCGATCCGAAATTGCTGGTGAATACGCAATTGGTGACAGTCATGGACGAATTCATGCTGGTGACTCCACCTTCATTGTTAAGGTTTCCGTTCGTGTTGAACGTTGATAAATCGATGGAAACTGGTATTGTGCGTCAGCCATCTCTTCGTGAGAAAGGATAAACATCTGGAATGGCCCACTCACCGTTGCCGTAGCTGAAAATCGTTCCACCTTAATTTTTTCCAACTTGAACTCCCAAATTTGTCTCGAATTTACACTGAGAAACGGAGATCGAGCTGTACATATCTGATGCGAATCAATTACGTGGATGAAACGACGAACGGTAGAATATAAACCTGCGACGTATACGGCCGCTCCGTTCACTGCGGTCTGATTGAAGAACGTTGTATTGTTGATGGTTCCTGTAGAGTTCGATAGTATGATACCTCCTCCCGATCCTAATTTAGCCACGTTGCCCGACAAGAAGGAGCTTGTCAGGCTGATGGTACCTGCGCTAAAAATAGCACCTCCCGCGCCATCGACGGTGTTCCCTGCAAAGTCAGACATCGATGAGGCGCGATACATCACCTATCAGACTACAACCAGCCACAGATAGTGAACCTTGCTGGAGATAGATCGCTCCCGCGTTCCCGGCGAGATTGAAATTGAAATTCGACTTTGTGATGTCCACCGATTGCCCGGATATTGCTATGGCTCCACCAACAGAGCCTATGTTGTTCGAGAAAGTGCAATTGTCTATCGTTCCTCTAGATGTATAGACATACATTGCACCCCCGAGACTGCCTAAGTTGTTGATGAACGTGCTGCCCTGCACGTTGATTGTGCCAGATGAGATGAAAATCGGGCTAAATCCACTGTTGACTTCATTCTTATTGCCTGAGAAGGTACAGCGTGTGATGCTGAGCGTGCCGGGATGCGTGTCGTTTGTGATGATAAAATAGAGAGCGGAAATGAGAGACCCAATGTTATCTGAAGAGTATCAGAGTTGTAACTCTGGCTGATTTCTCACCCGCCACGATGGTGTCGGACAGGTACAATACGGTATTGGCGGTGAAGATAGCAGCGATGGCTCCGGTATTGTTTCTCACTTGGCAGCCAGACAAGGCGATGCTACAACCTACGCCTCCCACGATGGCTCCGTTTGTTCCATTGTTCGACACGAACGTACTGTTTGTAAAAATGACGTTGGTGTCTGTTGTATCATCAGGAGTGTAACGACGAAATGTCTCACAGAATCGGGCATATACGGCGCCGGCGTAATTCTGCGCGAAATTTCCCGTGAAAGTGCTACTCTTCACGGTAACAACCGAGTTGGTTTCAACGTACAATCCGCCACCTTCAGTCGCCGAGTTGTTGATAAAATTAGATCCTTCGAGGTTGGTGATGCTTCCCGAGGTGTAAATGGCTCCTCCCTTTGCCGGTGAAGCATTTGAATCGAATGTACAACGTGAGATGGTCAAATTCATTGGATACCCAAAAGCAGCGACGGCACTGATAGCTCCTCCGCGGTTGACTGTACATGTGAGTTCTCGACGAGATTTCAGATTACGCCTCACGCTGGAAGAAGCTATCTACGACGGTAGCGTTACTGTTCTGAAAATAGACGGCTCCACCGATGCTCGCCTCTAAGTTTGTCAACCGAACAGCTCGCACGCTGATGGTAGATTGTGCACTGAAGATGCCACCGCCGTAGTTTGCTGCTGATGATCGGCCGATGTTGCAACCGTTGATGACCGCGATCGAGTCGTTCTGCAAGCTGATGGCGCCTCCATAAAGTGCCGAGTTCAATTGAAAGTCGCAGGCAGCGACTGTGGCTTGTGATTTGTCGAGGAGGATCGCACCGCTGTTGTATCCTTTGTTTGAGAGGAACGAACAATTACTGATGGCGGCGACGGAAAAATCTGATGTGATGTGTCAAGTGACGATGGATGATTTCGAACGACAATGGGTGATGATTACCGAGGAGGGTGAGGGGAGAGATGCCCCGGGAGAGGTCATTAGACGTAAAGCTAGAATCGGTCATGGATAAAGCCGTAGCCTTCAAATAGAGGGCACTGAGGCCCTGCTGGAGAGCGAAGGTGGAGCCGGTGATGGATAATGTCCCCGACACCATTGAGATGGCTGCTCCCCCACCGTTGTAGGAATTGTTGGAGAACGAACAGAGAGACACCTGAGAGAATCAATGTGGAACGACGGGTGATTGGATCTCACAATGATCTGTCCCGTCACTATCAATGACCCTGCAGTTGAGTTGACGAAATTACAATTGGTAGCTGTGAGGCTGATATCTCCCGTCGAAGTGATTCCAGATGTAAATGTGAGACCCAATGTGGTCACTCGTACGGCTGCACTCTTCACTGTGAGCCTTCCGGCAACGACAACTCCTCCAGAAGAGGTGAAGAAGGTCCAGTCGGTCACAGCACCAAAAGTTACACTCTGCATTGTGTTGGATCTTTAGACTCCAAATCGACCCACCTGCGAATATGTCCCACTCTGCATGTCTATGATGACGGACTGATATCCTCCCACGTCTGCGGAGCTAATGACTATATTGATTAGACGATGAGCTGTCCGGACCCTCACTTCCTGCCCAATTGCCTGGATTCACTGTGTACATCTGCTGAGAGAAAGCGACCCATACGTGGAGAAGGAGAACGAGCCACAGCTGCCTCATGCTGTCCCCTCGCTGTCCCTGTCTAAATCAAGCAGAAGATTCTCTCAATGGGCTGTCGTTTGACGAACTGTCTAGAATTCGGCAGGCAATCGTCCTCTTTGTACTGTGAAGACTGTCAATATAGTGACAAGGTTAATAGATCTTTGTCCTCCCAGGCACACGAATTACCTTTCTTTAGCACGCCATGCGATGACGCAAGATCACCATGGATACTCGACTTCTTAACGGGCTTTTTTAAGGTCTATAGATCTTTGTTCTCCATTGTAATAAAAACAAAAATAGAATGGATCCCACGCCACCTCCACAGGATCATCATGCTCAGATGAGACAAAGAAGAGGTGCTTCACAATCTCGATGCAATTTATTTATAGATGGTACGAATTCTCCATACAAAACGTCTCGAAAGACAGTTCTCTCTACTTCATGTAGACCTTGTGAAACGAATCGATTCTGACTTTGCACATCGGGCACCTCCCCGACAGTTTTGGAACACAGACGTGGCAGCAGATGAGGTGAGCACACGGGAGGAATATCGTGTCTATCTTTGTGTCCATACATGCGACGCTGCATCGTATGAGATGGATGTCGATGGGTAATGCAAGATGGAGGGACGAAAGAATGGACTCACCACTCTTGGAAGGTGTTTCGGTTGTCCGCCTCTTCTTCCATCTTCTTCATCATGAGTTCTGAGGCTTGATCGGCTACCTTTCGACTCTTCGTGGCCAGTTCTTTCAGTTGGTCGATGTTGAGAGTCTTCAGATTCTGTCCTTCCATGTTGTGGACGTTCGATTGCAGCATGCTCACTTTACGTTCTAGATCCATAATGATCTGGAAGCAGGTGAGATAACGATGAGACATGGAACGGATTCACCATCTTGTGAAGTTCAATGTCTTCTTGATGCTTGTGCATCATGGCCATCGTGTCGAGATTGGAAGGCACCTCCACGGGCCTCTCATTGCTTGTATCATAGTTGGAAGACGTAAGGACTTGTATCCTCTCTTTCGGTATTCCGAAGCGCCCGTCGTCTACGAGACTCCATAATGCAGTCAGATATAGCTTTCGATTAGGCACAAAAGCCTCCCAAGTAGATTTCCCCCCATCGACATCTCTCGTAAAGTACTGCCCATGCGTTAGAACATGATTCCTCCGGACTTCTGTACTCCGCAACTCCGATCTGGAGGATGTATGTTTCTCTCACCTTATATTCTATATGAGCATGTGATTGGAGGCTCACAGAAGCACTCCACATGGGAAAGGTCTGTGTATCGGTTCGTAAGAGGATGGCTTGATCTACATTCCAATCTGCGGGCAGCGTAAGCGACCCTCTACCTCCGTGAGCGATCCTCTCTACTCACTTCCCAATGCCTTGCAGTTCCCCGTCACATACACTTGTTCTCCAAAGAGGGTCCTCGCATTGATGTTAAAGATCACCGTGCTCGTCTTCATCTTAAATACGACTCTACGACTTTATAGAAGGCTTGCGCCCGCCTGATGGTGCAGGGAAAGAGGTGACTTCTTCAGAGTGCCTCTTCAAAGTGAGGAAATCCTACCTTTATCCCAGGAACTCATCCGGCAAAAGAGCTAGGATCAACCGTGCGAAAACTGTCTCGTGATAGAAAACAGAAAGAGATTTCACATTTTGATGGACAATGACAGCTTGTGGTCGTCTTACTGTGAGGATGAAAGGAAGTCGATTCATCCAATAGATGAGAGAGGAGAGAGGGAGGATATAGAGGGAGGTAGAGGCTGAATGGAGGCGTGATCTGCAGCCAATATATCCCGCCGGCGGAGTTCTGGTAGAAATGTCACGCCGAGAAAAGCTGGGGACGGGTACAAGCATTTTATCAGACTCCGCACCACAAGTGAACGATAGAGTCATCGATATTCCACGATAAAGGGTCTAAAGTGTACAATTTCACTACAACGAGGCGGTTTGGAGGCTGAGACATAAGGTCCCAGCCTCTTCAGGTCTTTCTCTGGAACTGTGACGTCTCCAGTGGATCTATATTCCACCGCCTGGAGGTCACACCTCTATAACTCACATCACACGTGACTGTCTCACCTGTCTCATCGTGGAGATATAGAACTTGGAGGCTGTTGTTGCTGTCGTCTCTTTTCCACATCTCGCCTGGGTCTTTGTTCAGATTTCCCCGAATTGCGGAAGTCTTGAAGCTTGACAGGGAAGACACTGAGCGTCGACATTGAGACGAACATGGCCTGAAATCTCTTGCAAAAGGGTGAAGATGTCAACAATGTAGACATCCCTCTCAAGATACAAGTCAACCACACCACGAGAGAGGTGAGGGCTTTGACCTCTACACCCACCATCATCATCGCTGACCTCGCAAAGATCACGAAACCAAACGCACGTAAAGAATCAAAGAATCAAACATAGACATTATGGAAGGAGATATGTTACTCAAGTTTGACGAGCCTGAACTCCTGAGTCTCAAGTTCGACGAAGATTCACTGGACACCTTCGACTATTCATCAGACCTCTTGTTATCAGACGGTCTGATGCACCCACCTAGTCCTCTCATGGACGACGATTCGGTGGTCCTACTCGAACCAAAGGTGGACCTCGACGCTTTCCCGGGTTTCATTTCAGACGAAATGTCCCTACAAGAGGAGCCTTCCCCAATGGAGCCAACGCTCGATGCCGTCGACGCAGACATCAACAACCTCTTCGAGATCAGCTCGCCCATAGACGCTTACGAGGATGACTTCTTCTCACCGGCGAAAATGGAGTTTACAACCATACCCACACACTGTGCACCTATGCCCGAGGAAACAAAGACTCCACAGAAGAGACAATACAACAAGAGACAAGGTGACCTCCTCCGCTTTACGTCTGCCATTCTGACTCCATATCTCCAGTCAAGGCAACTCCTCGAAGCGTAAAGAGGCAGAGAAGCTCGAGAGTCACCGACGATGAAGACGAGGAAGAATCGATCGTCGTAGAACACAAGTCTAAGTCCATCAAATCAGAAGCCCCCCGTCGAGACGATGACAAGTACCAACGCAGATTGGTCGCCAACAAGAGATCTGCACAGGCCTCTCGCGAGAGAAAGAAGGCCATGCGAAATGAGCTGGAGGAGAAGGTCACCTTCCTCACTCAAGAGAGTGCATCTCTAAAGGCAGAGATGAACAAGGTCGAGCTGGAGAACGAGATGTTGAAGAAGGAGTTTGAACAAATCAGAAAGGTGACCTCCATATCACATTGTCCACTCGTAATGACATACGAACAGGCTCTATCCAAGTCAGACCTCTTCCAAAACATCCAGAATCCCACTTCTGATGCAGAGACACCTACATCGACATCTGCATCTGTATATCTCATGATGGTTCTATACAGCTTCTCCCAACACTTGGCACAGCAGGCCGTTCCAGCTCTTCAGAGCTGCCTCCCCCCCTCCCCCGTTTTGGTCTGAGCGAACGCAGACCACCATGATTGTAGATTAAGACGTCCCCAGGACTTGTAATATATGAACAATACACACAGCATCGTGCACGATCTGCATATGATGTCTTCTCGATGATCCGAACCTCCTCTTTTCATTCTTCTTTGTCAAGAGTTTCCGCACGAGTTGCAATGAAAGACAACGATTCTAAGAGGTGTATATCATGTGACCTCTGATCGGCCGTTCGATCAGATCGCGAGCTCACGACGCTTGGTCACGTGAACACGAGGCCTCGTGTTTTCATATTTCATCTACAATCATACAGCCACTGGCAGTTCGCCCGCAGTTGATGTGGAGGACAACAGGGCTGATTGGCAGAGTTCATCGTTCCGTCGCCCAATACAGAGTTCACTCCTGTAACTCGAACCCTTTCCGCTCCGTCATTTTCAATCGAGGAGGAGGTTCTACTTCGACGAGCATGGGTTCTGTCAGACAGATCATAGATGTCACGGAGGACATCAAGAAGCCTATGATTGATGATAGGAAGTATAGATACTTTCGATTGGGAGGAGAGGGAGTCAGGTGCATGTTGGTGTCAGACCCGGAAACGGATAAGGTATGTGCTGTTTCGAAGCTGACCATCATGTGGGTCGCATACTGATTTGGAATGATACAGTCCGCCGCTTGTATGAACATCAAGAGTGGTTCCAGCGAAGACCCCCTTGATTTTCCTGGTTTAGCACACTTTATAGGTGAGCTCTTATCACCGACATCATGCTGACGCATCATACAGAACACATGCTCTTCTTAGGAACCGAAAAGGTGAGCACAGCTGATAATCACATCTACACGCCATAAACGACATCACCTTCATCACATGTGATCTCACGACTGACCATCATGATTAGTATCCGTCAGACACGGAGATGAACGAGGTGAATCAAACACTTCATCGTCCTCTAATCATCACAGTTCCTCTCATCTCACGGTGGAAGTAATAACGCCTCTACCGGGACAGAGAACACAAACTACCACATGGAAGTCTTACAACAATATTTCGAGGAGAGTTTGGATCGTTTCTTACAGTTTTTCATCTCGCCCATGATGAACGAGAGGTGATGATGATCATCACGTGTAGAAGATAGACGTCACGCCACCGTTGTGAATCGTGTCGAATCATATAATTGTGTCATAATTTTATCTCACATGATGCTTCGGACTGATGAGAGACAGTGCTGTCGAGCGTGAAGTAGATGCAGTGGAATCAGGTACCGATCGTTATTTACTATCACCTTCTTCATCATACACATCCATCGTAACATCATCAGACGAAATGCATAAAAGACATCATGGACATCGCATCATCACACAACCCATTCCCTTCATATCATCTCGCTACACAAAGACGATCGAAATAAAATGACAAAATCGATTTATTCTCACCTCTTTCAGAGCATTCGAAGAATCTGCAGAGTGACGCCTTTCGATTTTACCAATTGCAAAAGTATTTATCCAACCCACAAAGTTTATTTCAAAATTTCGGCACGGGAAATAGAAAGTCACTGTTGGACTCTCACGTTGAAGTTCTGGGGAAAGAGGCTGCCTTGCAGAAATTGCGCGGGAAACTGCTCGAATTCCACAGAAACAATTACGAAACGCACAGGATGACCCTGGCAGTATATGGAAAAGGTGGGAATCTTCTTCGATTTTTCTTCGAAATTCCTTGGAATTTCAGAGTAGAGGATGCTGATGGCGTTGTAGAGGACCTCGACACACTACAACGATGGATCACCCAGAAATTGTCCGTTCTACAACAGTCATCACGACAATCCCTCCCCGTACCCACCCACACACCCTACCCCGGTGAGATTTCGTCCGAATTTCACCGTCTCACTACAACCAGCCAACACAGAATTCAGCGGCCGTATGATTCACGTCGAGCCGGTGAAAGAGATCAGACAATTGAGAGTTCAATTCGAATTGAAGAGCTTGCGATCTCTCTACAAATCAAATCCCACTCGCCTCGTTTCAAAATTGGTCGGTCACGAGTGCTCAGGTTCAGCTCTGTCCATCATGAAGAAGAAAGGTGACCTCTTACATTTCTCACACGTCTCTTCTTTCTCCCTTTTCGAAGAGTTCGATCTTCATCATCTGATGTTCCGTCGTCTGATCAGGAG
Organism: Planoprotostelium fungivorum; assembly: GCA_003024175.1. Lineage (NCBI taxonomy): Eukaryota > Evosea > Variosea > Cavosteliida > Cavosteliaceae > Planoprotostelium > Planoprotostelium fungivorum. The sequence goes on along the minus strand of MDYQ01000055.1, from coordinate 1,557 downwards.
AAAAAAAATGCCACGAGCGGGTATCGAAGTGTGGTGACAGACCTGACTTTCGTCAGGGTGGGTCGAATCACTTTCTACTGGTCTCGCCCGCAGAAATTCCTCCTTTGATCTCTTCTCCATCGAAATCGGTTTGACGAAGAATGGCCTGGGTGAGCCTCCACTTCTTTCCTCTTTCATCTTCACCTTCATTTCTTATTCTATTCACTTCTTATTCTTTTCACTTCTTATTCTTTTCACTTCTTATTCTATTCACTTCTTATTCTTTTCACTTCTTACTCTCTTCACCTGTTCACCTTTATTTCTTTTTCTCTTTCACTTGTTCACCTTCATTTCTTATTCTCTTTCACCTTCACTTCTCATGAGAATACTCTGACTCAACGACAACAGATCACGTCCACGACATCATCATCATCTTATTCCAATGCATCAAACTCGTCGCCGAGCGAGGCATCCACCGGTGGATCCACGAAGAAGCGGCCACCATGGATGAGCTCTTCTTTCGTTTCTCTTCAAAGAGGGGAGCAGAGAGGTCGGTACAGGACATTGCGGCCAACATGCACCACTTTCTACCGGAAGATGTCATCATCAACGAGAGGTGACGTCATCGTACGTACCGAGGCGTAATCGCGAGGGTAGGTTTCCCTCGGAATACGACCCTGAGACGATCAAGAGGGAAGTGTTGGATAATTTGACGCCGGAGAACATGAAGTGAGGGAAATTTCGAGGAAAATTAAGGGTAACGATGGGTGTAGCGTCTACCTTGTGGCCAAAGGAAAAGTAGACGAAAATTCCGCGCAGAAGGAGCCGTGGTACGGCACGAAATTCTCCGTGGAGAAATTATCCGAAGAATTCAAGCAGGTGAAGCTCGTAGCGAAATTTCGATTCGTAACCCTCAATAGCAACTGAGAGACGTGAAATTTCATCCAGATCTCACTCTTCCCGTGGTAAATGAATTTATCCCCAACGATTTATCCATCCTCTGCCCAGAAGGCCAGACGACTCCGTACGTAACCTTTCATCTACAACCCGCCACCTTCTAATCGTCTCGTTGTAGTGAGGCACCGCTGTTGGTTCGGAACGAGAAGGGATTCCGACTCTGGCACAAGTTGGATTCCAAATTCCGAATTCCGAAAGGTTCCATCCTCTTGTCCATGCATTCGCCTTTCATCAACAACTCGCCCGTCACTTCTGTATCGTCCACGCTGCTGTCCGAATTGATCGAAGATGATCTCAACGAGTTTTCATATTACGCATCACTGTGTGGCCTCAGCTGTGGTATCAGTTCACATCCCACGAAATTAACGGTGGGTGGATGATTGGCTCGTTGTAGATTGACGAGGGATAGTTCTACAGCAGAGGTTTCAGTCAGAAGATGGGATATCTGATGATCAAAATGGTGGAGAGAATGAAAAATTTCAAGATACCAGAAGACAGGTTCAACATGATAAAAGAGCAGGTGGGCGTCGATCTACACCGTTGTAGACGCTCAATCCGATAGTTTGCACGGCAGTACGTCAACCAGAGGATGGAACAGTCTTACAAGCACACTCAGAGTAG